>JABFPR010000331.1:0-10323 GCA_022817345.1 Neoscelio sp. ZL-2020
CTGGCAAAACACCCCACAAGACAAAGTCTAACGGAGTTAAGTTGCAATATTTTGGGCGGCCAATTCTGATTACCAAAACGGGAAATTACATGACCAGGAAATGACTGTAACAGTAATTGAATTATTTCTCGGGCTGTATGGCATGTGGCACCGTCTTATTGAAACCACATGTCGTCCACATCCATATCTTGCAATTTAAGCACAAGAACGTGGATTATCATGTCGCTATAGCGAGCAATTCTTGACCACGGTGTTCTTGGACTCTCAGCAAAACTCTCACGAACTTCTTCGATGTTTTGTGTTTAACGACTTGTTGAAGGATGGCCAGAGTATCTAAGATCACTAATTAATCCAGTCTCTCATAATTTTTTAATTAATCTCTTCAGAATTGATGAATTTAAATCACTATTCAGACTGTATTTTGTATGAAAATTGCGTACTGTAGCTGCCAAACCTTAATTATTTTTAAAATATTGCTGAACAATGTAAACGCGTTGTTCTTTCGTGTAGCGCACCATTTGTAATAACCCTGAACTGTCAACTGTCATGCTGTCATTTTTTTCATTGACAACACTTTACCGCACAAATGGCGAGAAATTCAAATCATGCGTGAATTTTGGGACACCCTTTAGAATATGTTAAAATGGCATTTTATATTCAGCGGCAATAAATAAAACCTAAATTTAAAAATAAAAACTAACTCCATTGAAGTTAAATTTGCAATACGTTTAATTATTGTTTCTTTGCATATCAAATTCGCATATTCGAAACGCATGTGCGAAACTCATGTGCATCTTGCAGGTCAAATTATCATATGTGAACGCATATGCGAAACGCATATGATTTTTTTAACAGGGCATATCTGACAACATGAAGGTATATTACTAAATTTATAGAAAAATATTTCACATTATTTCATAAACATCATTTGTATTTAATTCCTTATGGAAATTTCTTATGGATCTTCCTTATGGACATTCCTTATGGACATTTCTTATGAAGATTCCTTATGAACATTCCTTATGGACATTCCTTAATGACATTCCTTATGGACATTCCTTAATGACATTCCTTATGGACATTCCTTATGGAATTTCTTTATGTACATTCCGTATGTATCTTACCTATTTCCATAATGAATGTCCATAAGGAATGTTCATAAGGAATCTCCATAAGGAATGCCCATATGGAATCTCTATAAAGAATGTTCATAAGGAATGTCCATAAGATACATATATGTATCTTACCTAAAGAGATTCCTTATAGCCATTCCTTATGGACTTTACTTGTGGAGATTCCTTATGGATTTTCCTTACGGACATTCCTGATGGTCATTCCTTATGGTCATTCCTTATGGACATTCCTTATGGGCATTCCTTATGGACATTCATTATGGACATTCCTTATGGAGATTCCATATGGGCATTCCTTATGGAGATTCCTTATGAACATTCTTTATGGACATTCATTATGGAAATCGGCCAATTTTCCATATGGAATTTCCATGTGATTATTTTTAACAGGGATATACATATATACATTTTTCAAGATATACGTCAATCGGTAATATATCCTATTTTCTGAAAAAACATTCATTTGTATAGATAAATGTGGCTGGAGAATGGGATTATAGTAGCCAGATTGAGTAAACCATTTTGCTCAGTGTACAGTGTACATATGCGTCATTAGTGCCTGATATTTTCGAATTGTTACATACAAAATATATTTTTGTTATTCACATGAAATATGTAGTTTGCATACCACTGGTTATTTCCAGTGATTTGTAATTTCACTTTGGGACCACATCTAGAAAATGATTTAGTTCTAATTTTAATTGAAAGCAACCAAACCATCCCAATTCCAGATTTGTATGCTTATTTCCATTTTGGTAAATGACTAAAGCGCACAATGGAACAAAATTCACCATGTTATCTAGCTTTTAACATCTATGAGGTGGTTGATATAGATTTTTTGACGTCGAATACAAAATTGTTAATGAAATTGCTCGATCATGCCAGCTTTCGTAGATATCGACGTTCGAAAATGCAAAAGTTGCCATTTTTAGCTAATTTCGCATCGACGTATTTCTGAATCGTTAAGCACTGGATATCTATATTTTTTTCTAAAATTATCTTTAAATCTTCCAGTACAAATATCGATCACTGAATTTTGTGTCTCTACAATTGATCAGTTACCATCGAATCGTCGCTAATTTATAATGTTGAAATTTAAAATTCCATAAACATTTTAACAATGTCATATATGATATGTAGCTTTAGCCGCACTTTAAAACAGCGCTAAGTAGAGCGTTGCATCAGTGTTGGAACGCGACGATTCGGTCACAAATGATTGATCGAAGAGACTCGATCACTGAAATTTATCGATTGGCACTTATTCCAGAAGGTTTAAACTTCATTGTAAAAAAAAATTAAAACTATCTGAGCTGTACTGATATAAAGTTAGAAACCACCTCATAGATATCAAATTCACCAAGGTGAATTTTGATCCACTGTGTAATTTAGTTTGACCTTCTTCTATTTCTTTTTATCTTATACATTTGCCTGGAGCAGAGCAAGAGAAAATACATATCAAACAGTCCAAGCATTAATGATTCATACTGGACACAATGCGGAAATAATACCGTATACCGGGGTAATTTTGAGACAGTAATTTTTCTCCAACGTTTAAATCGACCGTTTGTGTAATTCATGGTTTAGACGAAAGGAACCATCCCTTTCGTCAAAACCACAAACGACATAAACTGGCGATTCAGAAATGTGAAAAAATGACTGTCACAAAATTACCCCGGTTTACGACAATAAATTAATTTTATTGAACTGTATGTCATTTCTACTACACGCTAGTACGCCAGTGGGTTGCACTTCAATAGTATTAAACTACACGGGTATCTGGAGAATCTTTTTACACGAATGAAACGAAAATTACATTTTTAAGTTATCCGCAGTTAAGGCGGTTCGTCCGTGAACAATGTCAGCATTTCGTGTTCTTACGAAATTAGTAATTAAATAAAAATTATTATTGAAATTTGTTATATAATATGTTAGTCTAATAAACAATAAAACGAAGAGAGGATAAAGCAAAAACCTTATAAAACTACTTACTTATAAACAATTAAAAAAATGTTAATTTTCATGCTGTTTGTATACAAATAATTTTGAATTAATTATAAAATCATACTGGAAATAAATAGATATCTTTTTTAACATATTTGCAAATGATCCACCGTGAAAAATGTTGCAAAAAGTTAACTTTTTCAATAATAATAGCACTTGTTTAACATTATCATCTTAAAACATAATAAACAAATTATATTATTATTAAAACGGCTAACTTTTCCAACATTTTGCACAGTGGATCTTTTACAAACGTGTTAAAAAAGATATTTATCCATTTACAGTATGATATTGTAGTTAAACAAAAATGATCTGTTTAAAAACAAAAATCAACATCTTTTTCAACTGGTTATGACTAAGTGATTTTTGTTCATTATTTTTTTAATTTTATACTACTTGTTTTATCCTTTATCTGAATTATATATTATGTAATAATTTTCAATAATCAATTTAATTCAATCATCAATTTTATAAGAACCTGAAATTCTGTCATTGTCCACAGACGAACCACCTTAATGTTTCACTTTTATTTATTCTACAGCAACTATGAACTAATATTCTTTCAATGTGTAACGTATGAGTCTATGTTTAAACAGTTCGCGAATCAATCAGTAATTTATTCGAAAACAAATTAAATATGTTGTTTATCATTGCTTGTATGACGACTCTTCGTTTGTGCTATTAATAAAACACAAACATACAAAAACTACATCACCGAGATTGAAGCTTTTATATCTTTATGAACTTGTGAAGCTACATTCGCACTATTCTACGATATACTTCACATTTGAAACATTTTTCCTCTGGATTTAGCAAACGCACGAGAAAGATTAATGCTTCATCTGATATCTCTTCGAATAAAAATCCTGCTATAAAAGGCTGAACCTTATGGAAACTAGACACCTTAAATCGTTCTATGATTGCGTCGTTACTTGACGAGAAGAAATAAAACGACCGATCAATAGTTTAAAACGAAATGGCTTATGTTGATAAAAGATAGCTGTCGGTTTACGTAGGATTTTTGAAATGTCATTTACATTCGTTAAAAATGCGAAGAAAAACGTCCTCGATTCGTATAATAAAGTGTTCGATTGTACACTGTATATTTATAGTTAAATTGCTCTGCTAATCGCAAGGTACTCATGCGAAGTGGTCGTAAAGATAGCGAGACTCGTTAAAGACAACGTCAAACAATTTTTATTTTAATAAGTTATACGAAATTCTATTCTTTAAAGGGTTTACTTCAAACACTCAAGCTATATTCCGGCTGCCCACAGGACCTTGTCAAATGCAGCGATGATTTGAATGTAAGTATTACAATAATATTTCCTTTACTTATCACAGATGCAAATAAAGTTTCACAAGTTATGTGCAGTAAAATTGCAATCACTTTTTATTGTTGTATATGATATATTTAGTAGATAATACTATATGGTGGATTGTGTAACAAGTCTAAGTTTACATCCCTAGCTTTCAAATGCAAATTTATAGTTAGATATGTAGATAAATTATGCCTAATGACGATGTACGTTGTACTCAATTTGTATTACTATAATAAAGAAAATCAATGTCAAAACTCAAATGGAACGCGCAGTGAAAACAATTTAATGGCATCAATGTAACTGGAAAAAATGAACCCATTAATGCTTGTTAACCCTTGAGTGCCTTGAATGGAGTCTACAAGACGCCACGAGAAAAAGGAGCTGCAATATCAGGAACGTATCAGGAACGAACAGATAGATTATTACTCAAGGTTTAAAATCAAATTCTTGGTTATAAATGATATCTAATTAGACTGTATCACAGACATTCTGTTTTATGGATACGAATACATGAATCTCATAGATTTTTTACGAGGAATTGAATTCTGTTTACATTATCACGTACCGTTTTTTATATATCCAGGCTCAAATATAACAAAAGTACAATTTTAGGCCATATTTGTCGTAACGTAACTTATCAACCAAATATGTTAGAAAGCTTTTCTTACTATATGTGTAACGTAGCTCAAACTTTCATAAAAATTATAGTGTAATTGTATTTTGAGGGACACTCTTCTACGATAAGTAAATCGTGATGACATTATAGGTGTGCACGGAGAAAATTGACTACATTTGATTTTAGGTATCACTGTGTCACAAAAATTCTATTCTATGGGTATGAATACGTGAATATTATAGATCCTTGTACGGGTAATTCAATCCTTTTTACAAAAATGCTATATCACTTACTGTTTTTTGGATTTAGAGACTCAAACATGGAAGAAATGTCAGTTTAGGCCATATTTACATTTCTGCCATGTTTGAGCCTCGATATCTAAAAAACGGTACGTAAAAACGGTATGATATCACGATTATTCTCATCATACATTCATCGTAGAAGAGTGTCCCTCAAAATACAATTACACTATCATTTTCATGAAAGTTTGAGATACATTACACATATAAGAAACATTTTCTAACATATTCGGTTGATAAGTTACGTTACGTCAAATATAGCCTAAAATGGCACTTTTGCCATGTTTGAGCCTCGATATCTAAAAAACGTTGCGTAATAGAGCATTTTTCTAAACAGGATTCAATTACTCTTAATAGAATCTCAGATTCACATAGTCTTATCCATAAAACAGAAAAAATATTAATTTCTGTGACACAGTGTTATTAGTGATTGTTGTTATTTATGACATTAAACAAAATATATAATTTATCATGCATGGAACTTTATTCCCGAGAGGACGTAAAAGAGAACCAATTCTTGGACCTAGGTGTGAACCAAGTTTTGGTTTGACTTGGTATTCACATAGTTTTGCATCCAGGATAGAGTCCTGAAAGGCGGGTCCCAGCAGAAGAAGAGGGGTCTCGGGGATCTAAATATCTGACACAATTGATACAGGTAGCAGCGTGAGGTTTTTTTATTAATACAGAATTATAAGTCCCATCCAGTTGGAGTCTCAGATGGATTCCCAGGTTCGGACCTAGGTGTGACACTAACCGGGAGGAGGGGAAGATAGAGAGTTCATGATGTAGGGACAGAGGGTCCGTAACTCTGTGGAAGATGTGAAGAGGGAGTTTTGTGGGATGGAGTGGGGGCGGTAAGGGATTTTATGCGTTATCCGAAGTGGGTGTCAGATGAGCTCTCATGGAGTTCCCATTGACGGTACAAATTTCGGACGCAACCGCAGCGTTGGTGACAGCGGTGGCGGCAATAATGACAGGAGCGATGATGGCGAAATGTCACTATATTAATAAAAAAAAAACGTATTCACTCCATGCGCGCTTCAGCCTTCCTACCATTAAAATGGTAGGAAGTCTGTATCTTATTATGATTTTTATTAATATATAGGTAATCTATACATTCTACAGTGAATATATATTGTTCTGATTAACAGGTGCTAACATACCAGGTCTGTAAATATAAAACTGGAATTTGCCCATAGATGGCCCTAGCTGTCAATGTAGTTTCAATTCATGCGATTCAAAATGATAACGAGAAAATCATATATTTTCACTTTACAAAGTATAAGTTGGAACGATATGCAGTGATTTCAGACATTTAATATTATATAGGGTGTCACAATCAAACATATTTTTGAGATATTGTTTCAAACAAAATTTTGGAAAACTATAAGAAAAAACAAAAAACAAATTTTCTAGTTCTTTATGGAGATTTTATTTTCATACAAAAGATCTTATTAAGTGAATAATGTTCACAAAAGTTTCCCGAAAACTGTTTGTAAATATACAAAATTACTGTTTTGTAAATTACACATTTTTTATAATAAAACTTGCACTCGAACTATTTTCAAAATAATTTGTTTAATTATAAAATTTGAAAGTATTTATTACATACATTTTAAGATATTGTTTTTACTCGAAAGTTAAGAAAGTTAGAAAAAAGTGATTCATAGCAAAATTGTTTATCTTTAAATGTATTTTGAAGGAATATTTATTTCGAAAAGATTTTAACAATGTTTTGGAATATATTAATCTTATTATTTTATAAATTATTGTTTTTTACATTTTTTTTGTAATTTCAACAAGAATTTGAATCGAAATTTGGTTGGAATATTTTTGAAAAAAATAGTAATTGGAAATACATTTAGAGAGAAACAATTTTGCTGTGCATCATTTTCCTATAATTCTCTTTACTTTTCAGTACAAATTTTATGTAAAATTATTGCATGATTTTAGCTATTTTGAGTGCATTTTTTAATAAAAAAATCACTGTAATTTTTTATGTTTATAAAACTTTTCCTTGTAAATTTCGTAGATGTTTTTCATTTCATTAGAAAATATTTCATAAAAATATCAAGAATTAATTTTTGCATTAAGTACCATAAAATTTGTTCTTTGTTTATTTTTTACGATTATTCAAATGTATTCTTTTATAGATTGTCTTGGAACTATTTTTTAAATATTGTTTGAGTTAAAAGAAATATTTTATCAATTTAACATTCATTTCTATCTACACGAATTTTTATGATATCGTAAATCTAATTTTTAAATTCAAACTTTAGCCTCCAATATCTCGAAAAATATAGATCTCACAAAAATTTGTTATAGGTACTTTTCATTTATCTTTTTTTAGCAAGTATACCCTAGTAAAGGGAATCGAGCCTAAACTGGGATACCCCATATATGATACATTAGTGCTGACTGATGGTCCAAATAACTTGGTGATCATTATGTTGAATTTTAATAACAAACGTAGTTTTAACTAATTTATTTATTTATATTTCTACATGATTAAATTACTAATTATCCCCGTTTCAATTTCATGAGTTTTATTTATTTTCTACTGAATATCCCCTATTGGTTTATTGGTTTAAATATTGTTAAAAAATGTTGACTGAAAAAATCAATTAGAAGCTATACGTGGACGTTGTTTGTTATATACATTTATTTAATTATAACATACCAATATATGTGAAGAAAAAGTCCCGCAAAATAGATTAAAACGTAACCGTACAAGTATTTAATTATGTAGAAGTAATAAATAAATATAAAATAAATTCTTAAAGATTTTAAAATAAAGTCTTAAGTAATGGTTACACAACAAAAATTACACCGGTTTTGACATAAATTCAAGGTAACGTAACTTTTCAAAAAATAAATGTGGAACAAAGTTACAAAAAAGGTTTTGAAGCTTAAAGTCTCAACTTAAAATCTTACATGGCCAATTTCAATTACTTCATTCATTAATGAAGATTAAACAAACAAATTATTTTAAGATAATTCTTCAGAAAATTGCGACACTTTAAATAAGGATGTTTTTCCCTTAACCCGGGAGTGGGTGCGTGTCGGTCTTTTCGACCGACGAACAAAGGCACAAAAGTGGTCGATCTGTGAGAGGAACTGGGATACTAAAAAAGACGTGCCCACTCTCGGGTTAAAAATGAGCACTTCTAACGTGATGCATAGAACGAATATAAAAATTTTGTTTACAAAAGTCATTAAAATCATATGAATGTACACTGGAACTTTGGGATTTTAAAATACATAAATTCACCCCAGGACTGTTAACAAATGTTCTTCCGTTTCTAAAATGTTATGGAACGTAGAATAACTGAATTCAAATAAATAGTAGAGAATAAATCAATTATTTAAGTTTCAGTTAATTAAATTAATAAATGTTACATTTATATATATCATTTTTGAACAAGAAATTAATTATTGATTGGATTGATTTATCAATATATGTGTATACTCGAATTAAATTAGGATTCATGGTTTTATTGCAAAACGTATTAATTTATTTAAGAAGAAATATAAATCGGTCGCGAAATATCGCAGCCCCGATTTCTCTATACATGCCAAATATGAAAGATTTGACACGTCAGAGAGACATTGTTTTGCTCTTCTAAACAAACCTCATGACCATGATTATTAAAAAACGTCATCACCTCCAATCACAGAGATTGGTTAGGATTTGTCATCACCATCACACTCGATCACAGAGATTGGTTACGGTTTGTTTAGTTATTGTCATAATTACTATCTACCATTAAACCTGTACATCTTGGAATGTGTACAAAATTACGATATACAAGTTGGACTGTGTACAAATTTGCGTGTACGTGATTGATTCTATTCAAAATTACTGTGTACAATTTTGACAGCACCTTGTGTACGAATTGGATTATGTATAGATTTGCGTCTACATATTCTGCTATGTATAATATTACGATGTACACCCAGGAACTGTGATTCCTAACAACCACTTCTCTTTTAATCTATTCTTATTACTTTTAGTAGCTAGATAGAAAGAGAGGGTGGCCACGAATCACAGCTCTTAGGTGTTCATCTTTAACACTACGGTGTTTACAAGCCAGACTGTGAACAAAATGTATACATATTTACAACCACTCTATTCAAATCTATTCAAATTCTAAAACCACATACATCAACCAAATATCTTAATTTCCATTTCTGCGGTGTCTTATCGAATCCGACCGTAATGAATCTCTTTACTTCTTACCTTTTTCTCGCAGGCGCCCTTTATTATAAAATATTGATTAAAACATAAATATATTCCGTTCTTTCTTTCAATTTTTAATGGAGAATTGAATTTGTATTCATTAAAGTCATATCGAATAACTATTTAATTCTATTTGTTATTCGGAAAAAGGACATCCTGAATGAATACTGCATTTTTATTCGTTATCCAAACATCATTGTACGCCGATACGCCCATCCCTGATCTAAGATTAAAAAACGTTTTGAAAAGAAGTTCCATCAAGAGCAAAACTCGTACGTTCATAACGAAGCAGGAGGCATTGATGTCTGCCCTCGTCTGAACTGGCGACACGTCGTTCTGTTTTCCGTTTCGTTATCTCGCCATTATCGGGTCGTTTATCTGACTGTCAGCTAAAAAATAAGAAATCTTCGCGCCGCGTGACGGCCCCGAGAAAGGCGCGACCGATCGTGTTTTACGTTTGCAAGTGGGTATGTGCACGCAATTCGTGTGCAAGGGGTTCGCGCTTTTCCCAATATCGGGTACCGGAGGATGAGAAGTGTCAGCGTCACGGCGTGTAGGATCTGGCGTCGAAGTCTTATTCCGACGAACAACGAATTCCATTACCATCGAACAGGTTGAACGAGTCAACACGTTTTCCAAGATACCTTTTCATTTTATCTACTTCGCTTGCTCCATTCGCTTTCGCGGTTCTCTCTTTCGTTCTTTCCCTCCC
>JABFPR010000332.1:0-10301 GCA_022817345.1 Neoscelio sp. ZL-2020
GCTTGCTTGGTTACCGCGACATGGCTACTCCGCAGCAGAAAGCTTTCCTTTACATACACAGGATGTGTATGTAAAGGAAAGAGTCCTGGCCGCCCTCGTGTTTCTGAGGGCAATGTCGCACGAATTCGAACCTCTTTCCAACGCAGCCCTTCAAAATCAACTCGTCGTGCAAGTCGGGAGTTACAGCTGCCTAATTAAAACTTAGGCAGATGATATTTGTAAGATGCGCAAATATGTGTTCCAAGTTTCATAGTCATATGTATTACTGTTTAATAAATATATGCTTTCAAAATACGTATATTCTTTTCGAAACACCCTGTATATTTATTTAATATAAAATTTATTTATTTAGCATAAATATTATGATGAATAGACAATTGGTTAAAACAAAATTAAAAAAAAAATGATAAGCGACCAGGGCCACTCAAAATTACAATAACGATATGAAAATATGTAATATTTTATAAAAAGATTTATTATTAAATATTATTGTATATTTAATTAATTATAAAATAGTTAGTGACTATTTACACAGCCCGGCCATTTTACGCCTGGTCTATTCGGTATCCTGTAAAAAGTATAAAATTCAAATAAATCGATAATAATTAAAATCCAATATATCTGATACAGAATCTTTACCGTGTAGAATACAAACTTAATACATAATTCTTTCGTATTCAGTTCTATTCCCAAAATAGACCTGCATTGAAAAGAATTAAAATTATGTCTCATTGATTCTAACAGAAGAGTCCGTTCATGAATTTTTTTGATTATTTTTGTGGAATCAAAAAGACAGTTTTTAAGATATTTATTATGAAATAAAACATTAAATAATTATATTCGACTAATTATTTTTAGTGTCACCTTAATGTCAAAACACATTACATTTAGTGTCACCTTAATGCCCCAGTTTTTATTTTCGTCTTGATCAAACCTTTACATTGAGATTGTATTAATTAACGATTTTATTCCAGTAACATTAGTCGTTAATAACGAAACCTATTTATATGTATTGTACAATATATATTGTATATACAGGGTTTGTATTAAAAGTAATGAGACAGGGTCCACTGAAACCACGATACGAACAACACGGAAGCTCGTGGGCGACTAAAACTCGGTGAGTGTTGAAGCTGACTTCCCCGTCCATCGAACCTGCCTAGAGCGAGCGCGCTGCGACATACAGTCACGTCAGAAAAAAATTGGTCTCATTACTTTTTATACAAACCCTGTATATATCTCCACCAGTAATAATTACCAAAATTGTTATGAAACCATAATTATGAGAATATTTTATAATTTTGAAGATGTCCCCATAATTGTGTTGTGGTTAAGGCCGACGGAACAGGATTAATCCAGATATGGAAGACAAAACTTAAAAAAGGTCATCAGTATGGAATAATAGAAACGCATTTAGAAAATATGTTTAAATTATATATAATTTGTAACAGTTTTACAATAAAAACTTATAAATATTATTATCTATAAGTATATATATTATTAATTTCTTTCCTTTGCAGGGTTCAGAGTAAAAGTAACTGATCGTTTTCTGCTTTTATTGATAAATTCGTCCAGTATCATATTTAAATTTAATCTCTCAGACTTTTCATTATGACATACAACAGAGCAACGTTATTCAGTCTCTTATACATCATCGTTGTTCGAAGATAGGTCTTTCGCTGTTTTGACGTTTATTACCAGATTTCTACTCCACTCATTTTCTTTAGAAAACGACACGACATCTTTTAACGATGACGGAATAAAAATTTTGTTATTGCAAATATTGACGAATAAACCTCGATTTCTTATAGCCGGTCTTCTTTAAAATCGTCTTCGTAAAAGTACATCATTTTGTTTATATCATCTGATTTTCCAATTATAAAAGTCTCCACTTCACTAAAAAATGACATTGTTTCCGAATTGAATTATATGTATAAACAGGGTGTTCTACTTAACTTGAGACATGGAAATATCTAGAGAAGTATGATACTTTATACAAAAATAAGAAAGTTTTAATCGTGACATTTTTTCGGTAAAATTTTTATTCCCAATGTTATGAGTGTTTTTTATTGTATTTTTAACTTTTTCATTTGTTTATAACTTTTAAAATGATGCTATTTAAAAAAAATAACGTGAATAAAAGTTTATTATTTTTCAACAAAGAATCCAAAACTGTAGAAAAAGGGGGAAATTTCTATTTAAGATTCTGAAGTTACCACCAGTTTCACCCATGAGGGGGGCAGGGGGCGGCTTAATTTTAGCACATGTCAATAGCCCCCTTGTAAATATTAACTTTTGATTTCGAACATTTTTTTCGTATGATGCTTACTTCTCCAGATATTTTCATGTCTCAAGTTAAATGGAACATCCTATATATATATATATATATAATAAATAAACAGCTTGTTTACCCGAATTGTATTATGTGTTTTAGATTACACAAAATCCCATGTACACGGATTACACGTACACGGGCAGTGCAAATAGTCACTGATACTTTTGTTTCGTAAATTCGACTTATTTTATTTTCTCATTATATATTTCTCGGCATTGATAGTGAATTTCTTTTTTCCTAGCATGGTGTACACATTGCGAGTCTTCTGACATATGTAACTAACTGGAAACTGTCCCTAATATAAAGTTTAACCAAACCGACATACAAGACACATATGTATACACAAAAAACATGTAACAAAATAAATAACAACAATATTTAATATTAATAAAGTACAATAATCTAATAAAAATACATGTAAATAATGTATTTCATATTATTACAAACTGTTTTTCAAAAGTACTTTTTTACTTATATTATTTTTCCTCTGAAAGTGCATAATATTTTCTTTCCTCTAACTCTGTCTCTGTTCTACGCGACCGTGGCACTAGGCTACAAAAGAAAGTCAAGCGAGCATATGACGTTGTGCGTTTATATACCAGCGACTGCAATTTTTTATATGAATTTGTATCTTCATTTTATTACATGAAAGTAATTTTAATTACACAAATAAAAACAAAATATTAAAAAGTTTCGAATCCGAGTCGAAATTTCTTAATTTCGTGTTTTCTTAATTTGGTTGGTTTGTCGGACCAACTGTGCATCTATATTGTGTTTGGATTGTAACGTGTAAATTATTTTTATATTTGTTAATAAAATTCATATAATTATTAAATAATACATTGTTTTTAAACAGTTTAGGCCACCTTGAACATGTTTAATATGAACCAGGGGGTGTTCTCCAATATGGACCCAAGCCCGAATCAAATGTCCGCTAGAGGCGCTGGTTTATATACTGATCCTATCAAAACTTAACCTAATATTAATTATTAACTTAATACTGATATAATATTACAATTTGTTCCAAACTTTTAAAATAAATCAAAATGCATTTACAACTTGTGAATTTTGAAAGAACGTATCTGTAATGCAACATCATTTTTAACTATTAGAAATATATTTTTTAATATTACATATTAAATAAACTCATCTTCCAACTTAAGTTTCCCATTTTGGCCTGGAGATGTTCACTTAAGTTTCTAACATATCTACCACTGATTGTATATTGTACTGAAAGTTTACTAAATTTAAAAGTAAACATTTACTTTGTATTAATTTATCATAAATATATATATATTTATTTATTTATTTGTATTGTATTAATATTATATATTCAATTAATTATAGTGTTATAATTTAATACATAATGCAATTAATTTATAATAACACATTTCGAACATTTCAAATTAAAGAATCTAAGGTATCCTTATAATTAAAGTTATGTATCCCAATGATCAGTGCGCATTCTTCGGGCCCATATGGATCGTATGCAAAAATTTGATGCACGTCACCACCCTGGTATGAACTCATTCGGAGTAATAGTCATATTTGAACAAATATAGATGTACCGTATCATTCTATCAGACTCTAGAGTCTGGCCGAACAATCGGGTCGATTTATTGGATCGTATGCATAGGGTTTTACACACCGGTGACACGTCTTTTTTCACACGATTATTATCATGATCCCTCTGTCTTTTGGCTGGCGAATTGTTTTCATGGACGATATTACGGCGTTGTAATGGCGTTGCGAGAAAATTTTAATTATTGTAAAGCGTATTAGTATGTAGAATGTGTATAGGTGTGTGTGTAAAGGTGCAAAGAAAATGTAAGGTCCCCCGATTTGAAATCGGGTTGTAGAAACCAATGTTTTGGTAAATGTAAAAATAAAATTGATCGATTGATTGATTATCATGATCAATTTTTATATATAAAAAGTATCGTTTTGTTCTTCATTCAACATTTTGCGATGTGAGCCAATTCAAATATAATAAATGCGACGTTTCTTTTTAATTGTAATGTATAATACATTACATGTATTATATATCACATAAATACTATTTGACATTATAAAATAATTTTATTATTTCTTTTATAAATTATTTAAAAATGATTTAAATCAGTAATTGGATTTTGTTTTGATATTTAGGAAAGCACGATAATTTTATTTATTTATTTCTTTTGTCGACAAGCGTATTCTTTCCCTTGCAAGTTTAATTTTGCATTCTTTTTGGATTTACAATTCATTTCAAAACCATCGATTAATCGAGTTCCTGTTTTCGTTCAGTCAGAATTCCGTGTTTTTGTTTCCGCCAGCATCCTGACTCATCTTACGCTTGCCTGCGTAACTTTATCTATTTTCAATAACTCGCGAATTTATGTATTTAAAATTTTCTTACGTAAACGTCTGCTGTATTATTCAGGCATGTGAAAGTATTTACCCTTTTTAAAATATTATTTACCACTTTATTTGAACCTTCTTGAAATCCTTAATTTATATACCCCATACAATTGTCAAAATTGTCAAAATGGTATAAACATTGTAGACTTTTTAGATTTAGAGCAGTCCCTTTTCTTAAATTACGATTTTGGTACAACGTTCACTTTAAGCAATCCATTAAAAATATCTTATTTCTACAAATATTTGTTCGATAAAATAAATTAAAATGTTGATTTACCAGAGAAAGAGGCTGTAGATGTTTTTCGACTGGAAGGACGACTGCCAAACATGCTGAAGAGTCGCTGAAAAACGCCCAAGCGATTCGTTGCCTCCATTTCCTTGCGGTGATGTAGTTTGTAAATGTCTGCCAGACTCCTTCTGGGACCGCCTGGCTCTAGATCCGGCTGGCTGCTAAACACTACGGTTCCGCGACGCATGCCTAATTTCATGAGGAAGTGTGATTGGTGAAACTATCACGTCGTTTATGGACGCGATTTTTAGTTACATGTCAAAGCAGGAAAAGGCATATACACGTCCAATCGTAGACGTTTTGAGATATGTTTTCATTCACTTTCAAGTTATACTTTTACACCTAGTAACTGTGATAAATGCATCATTTTTCAATTTTCAATCATTCCCAAATTAAATCAAGCTCAATTTAAAAAACAATTTTATTACAGTTACTCTGTGTTTAATTAATCTATAACTGTTTACACATCCTCAAAATTGTTCATTTACTATTCTGATCTCGAAGAAATACTACGTTTCTAAAATATCGATCGAGGATTCATTATTTGCATGCACACATAGTTTACAGCTATGAGACTGTCGAGACTATCGAACCACTGGAATGTATTATAATTTTTCGCATAAATCTTGAAAACTTTGTGTTTAGGATGTACCCTAATTCGTACAGTAATATCTTATAAAATTATTTTTAATGGAATAAAATTATTTTTCATTTATTTTTACGATTCCAGCAATTCCAATAAAGTTGAGAAATCTAACAAATTGGCGAGATGTATCAATGTTCCGAATTATCGAACTCCCGACAAATTCCCAGTGGAACAAAATTCCGAAAGCTCAATTTCCCAAGACATTAAATTTCAACATCTCGATGCACCTTCAACGTTTTTTATAAATAATTAAAAATTAGTCCAGATTTATTCTTCGGTATTGAAGTTGAGTTCGAGTAACTAATCGATACTTCCGAAAATTTTGTTTCCTTCTGTCCCTGAATATGATACAGAAGTGCAGTCATGTATAGGAATTTACTTTGATTTTCCGAAAAGCCGACTTGAAATTAGTAATCAGCACTTTCAGTGATTCCGATCATTCGTAATTGACGTTCGACGTTAGCACCATTTACCTAGACAGGAACTGAGGTCAGTAAAGTGTAGTCAATGGGAATTAATATCAGCATATCCCGGTATTTATGTCTATTAATTTTCGGTAAATTCAATTGTAGGTACGTCGAGCTGTTAGAACTTTGATCCGTTGGAGCTTTGTGCAGATGTAGCGTGAATTGGGAACCTTGATCATTCGTATAATTGGAATCTTGAATCAATGAGTAAGATATCACTAATCGCTGTTGTGATATCTACCCAAGTTTTCAACCACTTTGTTCAAATTATATGAGGAGCATGCAAATTTCCATGTATTGTATTACGACAGTCCAAATTGACGTATAACATGTTTTAAATCCGACTTTTAGGAGTAGGAATTTTTGTATTTCAAATTACCATTTTGTACATTTTATTTTCTTTCATTTAATCTTTAAATTTGATAAATAGTACGTTTTGGGAATAAAAAATTGTATTAATTTTATATTTTAAGTTATAAGATTTTATTTTTGATGAAACAGTTGTTTTGTTTTGATATATTGTGAAAATCGATTTTTGTCTTTTGCTATAGTGGGATGACAGCGATTAATAAGAGTCGAGGCAGACGATTGTGGCATAATTGGGTGACTATGTCAAGAGTAATTTTATATAATAATTAATGATTATGCTTTTTAAATTGTTTTTTAGAAGTTCGTTAATATTACGTTTTCAATGGAAGCTATTAACAATACCATAAATACCCTATTATGTCGCAACTGTCTGACTCGATTCCATAATTATAAGAATTTTTTATTTTTAGAATTAAGTTTTGATACTTTGTATTTCAGGTTTTAAACTTTTTTCGGATTTTGTAAATATAGATTGATTAAACAATTTCGTATGTCAGAAATGAATTCGAATATACCAACTTTAAATTTTATCATTTAAAAATATGAAAATCCAAATAGTCAAAATTTATAAATATGGTACAATACTTGGATCATAATTAATTTGAAATGTCTATATCGACAATATATTTCAGTAGATGATTTAATAAAACTAATTGTTTAACTTGTATAATACGTTAAATGTTTCTTATTTCTTGTGTGTTTTATATAATGTAGGGAAAGGCGGAGTAAGATGACAAATGCAAAATATATGAAGAATACATGTATGTGAAAGAAATATTGTGGTGATTAAACAAGCCATGAAGGGAACATTTAAGTTCCACAGTTTTCGAGGCTTTGATCCTATACTTTGATTGTGGGACTTCAGAAGAACGGCGTAATACCGACAGAGCAAAAGTTAATTCCAGATTTTCGTTTAATTAATTATAGTATACACATATGGCGCGAATTATCCTCTTCCCAAAAGATAACAGAATATTAGGGAATTAATAGATTGTGATTTAATTTCACCGTAAATCCGTAAAGTTTCAAATACTATATATAAACTATACATCTAGTGGTTCCAGCTTTAAGGATTTACTACGGAACCTAAATTAAAATTTTATTGATCTGTAATATTCTGTTACTTTACAGGAAGAGGATAATTCGCACTATATATGTATATATACACACACAAACAATAATCAATTCAATGAAAACCAGGAATTACGTAAATTTTGCTCTGTCGATACTGTCATCCTCTTAACGGACGGCGATAAACAAAATGTTGGGCAGAGAAAAAAATGTAAACTGATGCGAAGAATAAAGCTTCATAGATTATCTTTTTATGTTTTCCTTCTCTGCGTAAGATTTTTATCATCGCCACCCGTTTTAAATCAATAAAGTATCTCTTTAATATATAATATGGTTACGTATTTATTTTACTTATTTTCATAAATTTTTAAAATTAAAAAATGAAATCAAAATTATATATAACATTTTTTAATGGAAAATGACAAATCAAAGAATAATATAACCATTCAACATCTAGAGCACAATATTGTTTACAATATAATTTTATTTTGTAACTTCATTCAAAATTTCGCTTAAAACGTAGTATGAAATTTCTTTAGTTAATTTAATACTTATTGATTTACGGGATTAAGAGACCTTAAACACGTTAATTACTACTTCAACAGAACACAAAGGTTCAATGAACGTTCGTTTAAGGTTTCCTATAGACGTTCGCAAGGTTGAAGAACGTTGCTGAAAAGCAATGTATGATCAATATATCTTCAATGAACGTCTTAATATCCGCTTAAAAATAGTTTTAGAAAGGTTCATTAAATAGATATAAAACGTTCAAATAACGTTCAACATAATGTAATAGTACAACATTTTTTCTACGTTTTTTTTCAATTTTTAGTTTTTTTTGTATTAGTAAGATGTACGTATATTTATAAAACCAGTGGAGGAATAATGCAAGTTCAATAAATATTCAATAAACGTTCAATCTCCCCTAAATATCCCTTTAACGAACGTTCTATGATCTATTTTGAGGGTGGATATTAGACGTTCATTGAAGGTATATTAAACGTACACTACTTTTCAGTGAGCGTTCTATGGACCTTCAAACGTATATGGGAAACATTAAATGAACGTTCAATAAACGTAAATTTGTTTAGGGTACGGAATACAATTTATCACTTTATCTCATTTTTATTTATCATACTGGATTCACCATTTTCAATCCAAAGTTGTCTATCATATTCCAATATAGAGACCTCAATAACCAATAGTTATCACGTTTCATAAAATTTATCACCATTTTTAAATTTACCAGCCATTTTGAGTTTTAAAATAATGTAATATTCCTATTTAACAATTTCAAAGTTCCTTAAATATTATTTTTTGGTAACATCTTTTGCATTTTTAAAAGTAATAATACATTCGTAATCTTGCCGTTCAATAAACGAAGTTATTTTAAAGTGAAGATTAATCGACCAAGTCGTTGAAAAAAATGTGTAAGGTTACAAAGATTTAATTTTTTTGAAAACACAAAAGTTGGATTTTGTATTGTATCAGATAATAAATACAATCCCTTAACTTAATAAAAATCGTATGTTTTATAAAATATGTATATTACATCTCGTAAAACGATTAAAACATCTGGTTAAAAGATTTCGTAATAATTTTAAATTGAAATGTTCATATTTTAATATTCGACAAGAGGAATTGTGTTTTATAATAAAACTGCGGTTAAATAGTCTCATTTGATGTTCAAAAGACTTTCGGCTGAATATAAATAAAGGCATTTTAAAAACAATAGAATAAATATAATTTTTGATATAAACAGAAACTAATATTATATATAAATTTGCTTTTAATAGATTATAATATTAAAAATAAAATGACATTTGCAAAATTGTAACAAGATTAACGAGACTTATTTTAACTCAATTTTTCGTTAAGTAATTATGTATGATACAATTAACCAGGGGCATGACACAATCCTTTTTTTTTTATGATCGGGCCTATCGGATCGATCGGACTAAAGTAGATAGATGAACTAATACCACAAGATGGCGCTGCATATAGAGCCGTCCGAAACAGAGCCGTGATCTGGGACCTTATTTACATCTTCGCTTGCGGGAAAATTCAATTCTCTGTCTGTTCCTTCTTCAACACCCAAAGGGGCTCAAACGATGATGACTCTATCAATAGTCATTGTCGAGATGCAACTTTGGGAAATTATAACATATAAACGTTAGGGACGCATGTCGGATTTGATATCCGGGGTGTTATAATGGCGTATTATACATTGTCGCCTCCCGGTCGCGGTCCGTTGTGGTCGCTGGTTGGGTTGCGGTCAATGTTGATAATTTTTACGTATGAGGGGCTACAGCTCGCGATAGTTTCCGAGGATTCGAAATTAGAGACAACTCTAGTCTGTGAATTGCCCTCCCCGATCGGTTGTCCGCACGGTCGGGGCTGGGAGGCGGCGTCGTATGTCTCACCGGCGGGGAGTATAAACTACGACCGGCACTAACACTGCAATTGGCCTTGTGCCTTTTGTGGTGCGGGAGATTCCGAAAGATTTCCGTAAAGGCTTTAGGCAAGCCGGACGCGGAGTGCAGTACGAGCTTAGCCCACTCGTGCTCACTTTGCCCGCGTCGACATACGTGTCAAAATGCCGAGGCAACTTTGTTGCCTCATGCTGCAACCGTCAGCATGCCTGTTGAGCATAGTAACGGTACGCAGGGGAGGATCGTAACCGAGCCCGACCAGTGCTTGCACTGGTCATTATTAACAAACTCT
>JABFPR010000333.1:0-10299 GCA_022817345.1 Neoscelio sp. ZL-2020
TCGCTCTGGAAAACAAAGATTGCCATAACATCTGGTAATTTCAAAATAATCACCGATGCGGTTACATACCGCAGAGGTTTATTCCAGGATGACTCACTCAATCCATTATTATTTTGCACCACACTATTCCCCTTATCTCTCACCCTCTGGGAAACTCGATGACACGCATGCTGTCGCCCAAACCACCGGAAGCACAATATCATACATATTATGTTTATGGATGACATTAAATTATTATTCACGCTTCCGGTAAAGGAGAATTACTATACACTCTCAAGGTGGTCAAGTGATTTTCCTGAGATTTTGGAATAGATCTGGCATAGCACAAGTGTGCCTTCCTGTATATAAGAAGAGGACGCACAATTTAAGCGGGAGCAAATGTCAGAACTTTGACGGAATCGTCATTAAATATTTAGAAGCCGGAAAAACCTACCAGTACTATGGTGGGCAGCAACGTCATATCTAAAATACCTACGGGATTAAGGAAGGCCTCCGTGACAAGTATACGCGGCTATTGAGTAATATCTGTTCATCGGAATTATCTGAGAACTACAAAGTCGACTCTACAAAGATGCTTACCGTTCAGCTGTTCCTTGGCACTTTCGGGACAATAAAATTAACCAGAAACGAGCTCAAAGAACTGGACACCAGAACCCGCCTCGTAATTATGGCAATAGAAACTATCGCTCGAAGGCATCCGTTCCCCGAGTCTATCTTCCAAGAGATCAGGAAGGACGAAGAATTCTAAACATGGAGTTTCTTCACAACAGAGTTGTCCTCAGTACAACACATGCAATAACGAGGAGTGAGGACCCTCTGCTGCACATGGTCCATTAACATGAGAGCATTAATATATTAAGAAATTTTTTGACATTGCTGCAATGAATATAATAAAAGCAGTATTTACGAATGATGTCGCTGTGCTGTATAGTTTTGAAGGTTGTGGAAAGAAGAAAGCAGCGTGTGAATCCTCGCGAAATAAACGCACAATCAAAATTAAGTTTTAAAATTCATTTAAGCTTTCGACCTCGAATCCACGCTGATTCGACCCGAAATCCACCCCAGTTCGATGCCCAGGCCCACATCGATTCACTTCCCCGAAAGCGGACATTTCTCCATTCATTCGGTGTGGAATCAACGTACCCTGAACCTTTATTCCGCATCGATTCCGTGCCCCGAAAGTGGATGATCCACTTTAATTCGACATCGATTCAACGGGGATGTTCTGTACGGGTGGTATGTTTCAACAAAATAATATATTATTAATAATTTATGTAATTACCTTAAATTTTGAAGCTATACATATAATATAATAGCATCTTTTAATAATATTAAACAAGAAAATATTTTTATTAATGACGGTTAATGACGGATTATCGTCATTAACCTTAATTTCATAAAAGTTTGACATTTAAAATAATTTTATTATAATGTATATATACAGTCATTAATAGTACAGTTAATGACTGTACTCAATAATTTTCACAAATCAATTTTCTTAAAAATGATGTACATTCAACATATTAATACATATTTTTAAAACTGGAAATGTAGAACAAAAAAAAATTAATTCTATACGAATATAGAATTCCTTTTACGTCAGATCAAACTTACTTTCGACGCCATTCGAAAATAATAGACCGTGTGCCTGTATTAATATTAATAATTAGCTGTATAATCGTACCGATAATTATAGTTAAAATTTGACGTATTTATTAGTAATATACATTTGAAGATTCTGTTTTCTTATAACGATAGGGACTGACTGATCTTTGGAAATATTAAACAAATATCTGTTAAAAATATAACTAATTGCTATTACGTTTTGTGTAATATAACTTAGCAGAAATTAATAATTGAAATACAGATAGGTATGAAACATTATGAAATAATATAACTAACCTTAAAGTAACAAAACCAATTGTTTACATTAAAAATTATTTATGAACTAATTTTTATATGCTTTGTGTTATTCTGAATATTTTCACGACCTATTTCTTAAGTACAGACATTAACAAAAAATTCAATTTTTTTATGGTCTTCTAATAGAAATAAATATATCAAGTTTTAATTTATTATACGAATAAGTATTTCACAGAAAATATGTCATAATTATTATATATATACGTACATAGTGTTATAATAATTTTTTTATAAATGTGTATAAAATAAATAACAAATGGTAAATCAATAAGTCTGTTGAAAGTTAAATTTATGCATAAATCTTTTACAAAGACAAAGAAAATATTTTCACTTTTTAATTTCAATTAACATTTTCAATGAGCTTAAGGGGTAAAAGATTACATCATTATAACAGTTCAAGGGCCCGTAAATATTCGCACAATGTTTATTAATAATAATAAACCTGGATTGGCCTTAAACTTTAACTAAATGTTATTCTAATAAATATGATGTATAAGAAGTTTTGAAATTAGCATGCTGATAAAAATAATTCTTTTGATCACCTAATAATTCCATAAATATAGACATATTATAGAATAAAATTAAAATAATTATTAAAGTTTATAATTACTTACGAATATATATAATTATTTAATGAACAATTTTTTAATTAATAAATGAAAACAATTCATTTTACACAAACACATATGAGATATGGTTTTTATTCTTATTTCGAGAAAATATAAAGATTACATACAATTTTCGTAATTTATGATAACATCAATTAATTATAAAACATTATGTATGACTGACCAACTCCAGAGAAAATGTATTTTCGCAGAGGGCCATATAAAGACAATTATTAATTACTATCACGTGATAGTAATTAATCACCTAGTAATATCATACAGTTTTTTACCCGTTGATGTTCTAATCATTCGCAAATCATCAATTATTAATATTGGTCCTGATGAAATAGTTGTATAATTGTTTGTATTAAACTGTGAGTAATAGATTGCATTGAATTTAATGTATTTAATAACATGCCTGATGCCATTGATACGTTCTTTGAATTTGACATAATTGGAATTTCAGTAACATCATCGTTAAAACATTGAAATATATCTGGATTATTGTTAGCTTGATCATCGTAAAAAGTACAATCATATACTACAAAACTATTACTATACCCTCATCCTTCTACATCAATGTGCTGTTGATGATCACAAACTACATGTTTTTCAAAAGATGCTTTATTCGAAAACTTTCTTAAACAATTAACTTGAAGACATAAATAAACAGAACTACTAGTATATCAATGATGATACGAAAAGGTGCCAATAATTGTTTTACATTAGAACATGGCCGTGAACATTCGGTGCAATAATACATATTTGAATATATAAATGAATTAATGAATATGAAATAAGCGATGTATAGATTATAAATGTTAACATAAAATATTTATGAATATGTTAAGAGGGATAAAATGGACTGACATAAATTAAATAATATATTACGAGTCATTAAAGAATTAATCGAGTATAAAAGCAAATCCTTATTTTTTCAAAGACTTTAAGGACGAAGAGATCTTAGTAACTATAGGAATTTTTTTTGTTACTCCTAAGATGTATATTGTACAAGTGTTTCCGTAACAGAAGCCAAATATGTTCACAATAAATTGGAAATTTTAAATTCAATGCAAAAAATAATTTAAATGTAACATGAATGCCATGGCTGGAAGAGTTGACTTTCCATAAGCACTGATTGAATGAAACATATATATCATCCACTTTACTTAAATCGGCCGCAACATGGCTGTGACGTAGTTTTAAGATTCTTATATCGTTGAACTCTAGTTCCTATAGATGAAACAATGGACTGAGAAGCCTACAACAAATTAAAATTTGCTATTATATTCTGTATAAATACAGCATCAATCCACATATGATAAAGGAATTTGTAATAAAAATCTGAACCTTGCACCAAATAACAAATTCTTCAACAGTTTCCGTGGTTGTTGGTTGTAGTAGATTTGTTGATGTTTTAATTCATCCATCCAGAGGCAATAAATATGCAAATTTAAGAACCTTGCACCAAATAACAAATTCTTCAACAGTTTCCGTGGTTGTTGGTTGTAGTAGATTTGTTGATGTTTTAATTCATCCATCCAGAGGCAATAAATATGCAAATTTTAGCGTACGCAAACCATCGACATCAATGTTTTCGTTACTCAAAGATAGGTCGTATAATTTGCACAAAGAAATTGCTGTTGGTATGCGAATAGAGCTTATTCTTATATTACACACGTTTAAGAATAGATTATCCCAATTTCATTCTATCAATAAGTCACTGCCTGGATACATACGATCAAAATCCAAGTTGATCTATAAAACAATTAGAATATAAAAGGTGTGATGATTTATATACAGAAATGTAATTTACAGTTAAATTCTACAGATTATTTATAACGTTTAAAAATTAATCTATTATTTAAATATTATTTCAATTTTTTTATTCTTCAGTTTGATTCTATTATAGAATAGACAAACAAAATATTTTGTGCGTCTTTATTAAATTTTACACTTATATATTTATGCAAAAATTTATAAATTAAAATTAAAAAGTAATTATTATATCATATTATATAAACAAAAAGTTGATCATAAATCTTAAATTCAATATAAGCGGTGAAAGTAACCTGCAATTTATAAGAGACCATCTTCCTCTTTTGCTAGAAAACGTCGATCTGCATACAAGAATGAGAATGTGGATTCAACAAGATGGTGCTCCTCCACATTAAGCAATCATCGTGAGGAACTACCTCAATGAAATGTATTCTAAAAAGTGGATAGGCCGAAGAGGTCCCATTACGTGGTCACCAAGGTCACCAGATCTAACTATTCCAGATTTCTACTTGTGGGGCTTCGTTAAAGATACTGTCTATCAAGAAAGACCAACCACCAGAGTCGATATGATCTAAAGAATACGAAGAGCGCGCAATAGTATTACAGTAACCACTCTTATGCGTGCTGTTACTCATTTTGAACGACGAATCCAGCGTTGTCAACAAGTTAACGGTGCGACGTTTGAGCACATCATTGGTGAGATTTCTTTAAAATTTTGCATGTTTAAAAAAAAATATTAAATTCACTGAATTTAATTATTATACAACAATAATAATAAAAAATGAAAAAAATAATTACACAAAAATTGTTTTTCGATTGCGGCTTTATCTTTATTACTTTTTCTTTTTCCTTTATTACTAACTTTATCTAGAATTAATTATGTTCTAATACGATGTGTTTTATTCGAGAATTGCAGAAATTTTTTTTTCGATTACGGCGCCATCTTTCATCAATAAAAGAAAATGTTAAATAAATTTAGTATTTATTGACAGACTATAGGAATATGCAATACAAAATGAGGGTTTCCATTTAAGATTTCAAAGTTGCCCCCCACCCCACCCCCTGAGGATGGGACAGGGGGTCTATTTTCAATGCCATTCGATTGTCCCCTTCGAGGAAAATAAATTTCATTCGGAACATTGTTTGATCCAATGTGTTGTTTTCGAGATATTCCAGTGGAAACTTTAAAATGGGTCACCCAGTATAATAATATGTTATATTATTGTACTGATATGTATAGCACAGAAACTAATTGTGGTCTCAGAGCTGACGACAAAAATGGCCACTCTTTGAAAACTTGTATTTTACTTTCGTTTTCTTCTTATTAATTCTGAATTAATACTCATCTAACCAGTAATTCTTCACGTGCATCAACTGCACGTGTTCTTCTACTGCATCTGAAAATAAGTTTAATGTTACATAAGAATAAGTTTATTACAACTATTTCCAAAGTAATTGCAACATAAAGTAGATACTCGATATATCATATGAGTCGCACCGTACCACTATTTTGCAATGTGAACATTTGACAGTTTTGTTTGGAGTACTCATAGTGTTGTAACGTACACCCAGTGCGGGTGAATCGTGACCCTGCGGTAAAGAAACACAACCTCAGTTTGGTACCTTCAAGTTGGCAATAGGAAGTTTCTCTCGGCGCCAACTTTGTGATAGAGTTTGACAGTATGACGCAGGGGCTTGAAACTTCTGTAGTTTAAAAAGGGGATAGAATTGCATTGATGTCAGCGCCTCTATGTTAGGTCTCGAGCATGGAGAACTAAAATTTTGTATGGCTGGTAGCCGCCAAATTTGAAAATTAAGTAACGTAATATTAGAAATGATTGTAATTAAAATTAAATTAATAATTATATAGGATAGTGTATATTCTGTATATTATTATTTTATAATAAAATATATAAAAAGGAATTAGAAATAATTAATTCATGTATTTGTTTAACATTTTATTGTATGAAAAACTGTGAAATATACATGAATATATTGTACGGAGCAAATAACTTCTAACACATACGTACATACATATATATATAAATTAATTATATTTTTCTGCAGTTGTTTCCAAAATAAAATTTCTGGGCACCCTGTGACTAGGCATATTAGCTTTGCTGTTACAACCTGGTACGCAGCATTTTTGTACATTGTATCTGTTTTTTTTTCTGCACCTAAAAATAATAATGTATTTTATTTTGATATATTTTAAATTAATTTTGATTCTATTAAAATAATAAATACTGTATTAAAGTTAAATTGTGTTTTTTTTATTACTCCTTTCATTAATTTTTGCAATAGACTTTAATCAAATTAACCTCATAAAAAGTAATTCAATTTGTATAACTATATATACTTAATGGAAACTCAATAATTTAAAGTGCAAACATAATTTTAATTTGTTAAAACATATATTAGCACTATATTTACTAAAATGAAATGCTTTGGAACTATAAACAAAAAATAACCTCAAAATAAAATAGTTTATATTTGAGTTTCATCAATGTTTGTTTATAATTGTATTTGAAAAATAAATAACATTTTATAAAATATTTATTTAAAATAATTATTTATTATAACAAAATTATTTCAAAAATTATAACACAATTTTTCATCGATTTAAATACAATTTTTATATAATTTATACAAAACACTGGATTGCCTTTTGCATGTATTTAATTAAACATGGAATTAATTTCAACGATGCTTAAGTACAATTTTAAACACAGACATTAAACAACAAAAATTAAGTTACTTTGAGGTTAGGTTAATTCAAACATTAATTCTATAATACGTACCTCCTCATAAAAAAACAGCACAAATATTTCCGTCACTTCCAAACTTATTTGTTTGGATTGCTCGATATTTCGCAATATCACACTTTTCTCAACTTTTATAAAATCAGTTACATCGAAAACTGTCGTGTACTGTCAAAAACTTCAAAACAAATATCATGTGCATGTATAGCTTTAAATCATATTGCAGTTTTGCGATCTACACTAACGCCTCTACGTTTGGTCTCGCTAAAATAGAACTACAATTGTCATCCATTTCTGTTGTATGAAGTTTCCGGCCCCTGGTATGACGTTTCGTGTACCGCGATGTGTTTACGACGCAACATAACTTTCGCGGTTTGTTTATCTTTGCAAATATATTCTTTCGCAGTTTAAAAAACGGCCTAGTGCACAGAAATCATTCCTTTGGATTTCCATAGCCATCAAAGTCAACAGCAACAACCAGTGAAGAAAAATGGGACAACATGGACCATTAATCATATAAGTTTACCTTTATAATATTAACATTAAGAACAAATGATTTTTAATAATTAATTTACATTGTAAATAGAATAAAACATAATATAATCAAGCAATGTTTTTATTTTACGTGAAAGTTTCATTTTATAATACTTGTCAGTGTGTAATTTTTATTCTTTGAGTCAAGTATATTAACATACTGTTATTGAACAAAAAATGTAGAAGCGATGCTTTGTGATATGTTATTTTATGTTTCAGATGAAAATATATCAGACTTCATTCTGCTGGTTTTAAAACATAGATTTTCCGATGGCCCGTGATTTCGACGTATCATGTTCCTTACAATACCGGCGCAGATTTTTTACTATTAACCTATGGATTATAAAATATAATTATTATTCAGTACACATAATATATAGGTAGTATTTTTCCTTGTATTTACTTTTGATTAAAATTTGTCTTCGAAAGAACATTAATATAAATGTATTTACGAGGAAATATGATTTTCACGTATTTCTTTGTTTAACCAGTTGTGGCGCTGTTGAAATATTGGGTCAAAAAGACGGCTTTATTTTGGAAATTAACAATTTTATTAGTAATATTTACACAGTCGCTTAACATGAACATATATTTATACATAATGAACGTTCAATACAATTGTAACAAAATTTTACGCATGACGGATATAGTCGTCATGACACAAAATTCCGCCACACCTCCATGACGGATATAGTCGTCACACACTTAACTGGTTAGTATAATCTTAAATCTGTTTTTTGTTAAAATTTCTAACATTGACCCAACGTTACTGTTCCGTCTGGCTCTTGTAAATAATTATCCATCGGACATTATTGCAAATTACATTGACAAACGATACAATCATTGCCCAAATTTCGATAATCAACAAAGTGAAAATGACACACCAGTTGTCAACGCCGGTAATAAAATCACAGTTGACACTTTGTAAAATTATTTGAAATATTTCAAACTTGTTCTAAAATATTGTTAATATGACAATGATCTGATATCTATACGTGCCAAAATATCTTTAATTACCAAAACTTGAACTTTGGTCACCATTGACATTTCACCTTAAAGACCGAAAAATACATATATTTGGAGCACATATTTCAATCTGCAACATTGTAGATAAATTCGTTTTGAACGATTTCTCAAGTAAAATGTTACATTTATGCCGATTCTAAAGATAAAGAGTTTCACTGACATTTATCAGATGTTGATTTCGATTTGCTCGTAAAAAGCAAATAATAATCAACAGATAACGGTCCGTTCTATGCGCCGTTCAGTTTTCATATTATGTATCCGATTTCCGCTCTTTTCTTATAGGAAGCGTGACAAGTGCGTTCTGCATCATTTTACGTAATCCAGTAATGCGATCTGACAGGAATCCGTGATTCCCAACTCGGTGATCACTAATCATTATTTTATAACGAAAAAATAGATCAAATTTTGGTACACCACGCTTCCTAAAATCACGTATACCATACAAATATTTTTATTTTTATATATTTTTTTTATAAATTTAATTTAATAATTTATTTAAACAATTAAATAGACATTATTAAATTAATATCGTATTCCTTTGTATTCAAAATTGCATATATACTATTTAAAAAATAAAACATTTTATGAGCAAACTATGTTAAATTATTTAAATAGAACATAATTGTTTTAAGTTAAAAAAAAGAACAAAGTAAAAATAAAAATTGCGCAACTTAAACTTATATAATAACTCGTCTTAAATCTATTGCATTACTGCTGAATATATTTAGCAATAAAACTAATTCTATATAAAATTGAGTCTGTCGAGAAAAAAAAAAGTGATAAATCTTTTACTATTTTTATCATTTATTATCACTTTGGAATTAAACAGATAAATATTAGTATTGTACAATAAAATCAGAATTAATTTTGTTTAATTTTGTATTATTTATTCTTTATGGCACGATCTTTCACATTGCAATTGAATAAACAATATCGACTTTGTTTAGTCTTCTGCTCGAATATTTAGGTTAATGTCAATTCAAACAGGCGACGAGTCAGTAGTTATGCACCGCAATTATTTTTTCACAGAAGTCGGCTATTAAAATGATAAAATCTTCAATCAAGATTCTTTCCACGCAATGAAAAACTACTTGAAAGTTTGTTACATTACGCAAAAGTGCTGTCATTATTGTTTTGTAAATGTATGGTTGAAGCTTAATTGAATTATGATTTAAAAGTTGGATAATTTATGGTAAATAATTTATAAATGATTAATTGATGTTAAAATAATTTTTAATTGCATTCTGTTAGAGTAAAACGTTAATTACATGTTAAGAAAATTTGACATGTTTCATGTTCTTTTTATATGAAGGATAGTTTCTTAAGGAAGGAGGAATTAGAATTGACAATTTTAAAATGAATTTTTGATGATTAAAACTGTTGAATATGATTGTCATTTTGAAATAATATCTTGGGAATGAAAAGGAATAAAAAGGGATTGAAAATTAAGTAAATTAATAACTGAACTGTTGAATTAAGAATTCATTTATTACATTTTCAATGCCTTTTTATTCCTTTTAATACCGAATTTTACTTCCTTTTTATTGCTTATTATTGTAGGGTCGAGTGATGTCACCCTGGTGGCAAAAAAGAGCAACTTTAAGGTATATCAACCATTGACATTAGACACCAACAAAACACGAACATTCAGCGGACGTTCATTAAAA
>JABFPR010000334.1:0-10282 GCA_022817345.1 Neoscelio sp. ZL-2020
GTCTGCATTAATAATGCACTTTCCACTCGAAGAAAGATGGGTGTGCTTCGTTTATTTACCCTTTTTTAGCCTTGCCCGGTATCTTTTGCTTGAGTTTCGAAAGAAGAGAAAGATAAAGATAGGTGCAAAAGTGAAGAGCAACGTAGAGGAGAAGAAAAAGAAGAAGCTGCAAAGACGGCGATGTCAAAATGTAGGTCGCTTTTGCAAGCAGCCATTGTACCGAGATACCTGAGTAAATGCTCCTTCAAAAAGGCGCGTCTTTCACAGAGACATCGCAAACACGGTTATAAATGCATTCTGCTGCTGCGAGTGTCCGCCCTATCACTGACTGGTACTACTCACTCGGCCCGACAGAATTAGTCGATATCGCCTGACTGCGACTACTACCACCATGTCTACTTATCAATATTTCAAAGCCACCCAATTCCACCTTATTAGCGAACTCGTTCGAATGATTGTTTTCGTTGAAAATTATTAATATTCAATAACGAATTTTATAAATTTGTCTACTACTTTTGGTAATATGGATTTTAGAATTAGTTAATTTATTAATATGAGTTAGTTATTTAATTAATTTGTTTATTTACTGAGAATAATTCGTATCCGAGTACATCTAATCAGCTCTAAATGAAACCGAAATAAACTTCATCCACACCTAATTAGGCTTAATTAGGACTGTTCAGATTTAGGCTGATCAAATTAGGGTTGATTATTTCTGAACAATTTAGACCGAATCAAATTTGATTATACTTGGACAAATGAGACGTAATCAGATGTGATCACATTTGATTTAGAATTTATAAATCCAAATAGATCCAATTTAATTAACACTGATTAATTAAACGGTCACTAATAGTTATATTTAATTATGTTTGTATTAATTAGACTTGATCACAACTGATCACATCTGATTTAGATATGATTCAATCTCATCAGATCTGTTTAAATCAAAACTTTTTAATCTAGTCAAGTTTAATTATGTCTGGACTAATTAGACCTTATTAGATCTGATTAACTCTGATGTAGATGTGATTAAATCTAATTCGATTTGAATTTTTCTTAGGTTTTTTATATGCACTTTTGATTTTGGATGATAAAAGAAAGTTTCAATTATATAGTTTGTTGCCAACGATTATTTTCAATTGCTTAATGATAGAGATATAAACAATTTGGAATAATAGTTACTATACTTTTGTACATTGTGTGACACTATTCTGAAAATAACATACATATATGTTCCGGACTCAACATAAAAGTGGAAAATGATACAGTTATAACATAAAATATAATAACGAGGAAGGAATCATTTTTTATATTAGTGTAGTAGAATGTATTCATTTTCATTGTAGAAAATCGCAAAGATTTATTATAAAACATATTTTCTGATTGTTATAACTTCATTACAACTTCAGTTTCTTTTATAATGCCGAATTATCATTTAAAAAGTGTATTTGTCAAACAAGAAATTTAAAGTAACTTCGAGTTATTGAATTTTAAACATTAAAAACTACTTAAGATCGTTTATAATATGCTGCAGGTCAAACTTCCTTTTCTATAAATTCCTCATAAGGGTTCTTCTTTGAAAACCTTTAATCTTTAAAAAAGTTTAAAATAGTATTACAGTAGGAAAATATATATTGCTATTATCTGCTGCGTTGCTTTATATAAAAATATCTGCAGATTGTGTCAAATATACGAAGCTTTTATAATAAATAAAATGAAACTTCTTAAGGAAGGATTATTCTTTTGAATATTTTTCGTTTTCCTAGAAGCAATGCAAAGACTCCTTTTCTTCCGTTTGCTACTCTTCTGGAAAAAATTTAGTTTGAAAAAGTCGAAAGGAATTTATTAAAAAAGATTTTTTGACTTCTTTCAGATGCTAAAAAAAACTTAATGTCACGATTGAGAAGTAACTTCAAGTTACTTCTCCAAATACAATTTTCTTTGTTGATCATTAATAATCTGGTTTATGATTATTAATAGTCGATAAGTCGAAGTTTTCCAGATAATATTTAAAATTTAAAATACAATTTTAGATGGCAGTAGGTAAATTATCATTTCTGAAAAATGATGAAAAATAATTAATACCTAATTTATAACATAAAGTTCATAATAAAAGTATTATACCTTAACAGATTACCATAGATACAAAACAGATAGATTATTAATTTTTACGCTGTTAAACAATTTGTTTTATTTCCATGACAATCTATTAAGAAATAATACTTTAAATAAGAATTGATTATAAATGAATATGACCATTTATAATTATGAATAATCATTAGTCTTCATACATTTAATCATTAACGATCATTAATGACAATTAATGACTATCTAAAATTGTAAATGATTATTAACCCTAAATTGGTAGACATGTCTTTCATTGATGAATGAAAGAAATGTTCAAATCTTTAATACACTATACTAATCTTTAATCTAATATAAGAACTTTAAATATTGTGTAGTGATTTTGTTTTAATTAAGTCAGACCATTTTGACAAAGATGTAAACAAAGTAAACGCTGGGTCAGAAAGCTCCAGTTTACAAAATACATAGACAAAAATATACCTGTCGAGTTAGGGTTAATAACTGTACATATGATTATTAATGTTTCAGAGTTAAATTTAGCTATCTATAAGTGAATAGCCATATAAAATGACTATTATGAATAACTATCCCTAAAAAATAGCTATATGAAATCACTAAGGACCAATATTGACCATTATAGGAACTATAATGTTACAGAAATTATGTTGCATTTTATATTCAACGTTACGTGGTAGTGAGACATTTAACTACACCGAAAGACTAAAATAGAATGGAAAATTAATGTAAAACAAGTGGTATAAACATAAAAAAGCTTTAATTTTATCTTAAGTAACATCTTCCAGTTAGATTTTACTCCGTAAATGTCTATCTCGTGTTTAAAACTATAGCAAAGTGTTGCGGCCATTATTCGAACTTTTAGCATGAACCCAGAAGAAATAAGGTTAAGTGGATAAGAAAAGGATGACAAACTGAATTGTAAAAGCGCAACGAACAAGGAACTAAAAAAACCCCTGGGGGAAGAAGAGGGATTGATGGAAAAAGATAGACTCATCGAGTACTTGGTACGCGAGGACTCGCAGTTAATGTCGCATTTGGCATTTGAGTACTGGCTGTAGAAGAACGTGAGTCGATCTTACAATGAAGTTTACTACCCGTTAATCTGTCGAGTAGCGAGAAACGAGGACGTAAAGATGACAGAAACCGAGGACGAGGCTAAAGTAAGCGAAAATGGTTTTCTCCGAAATGCTTTAAATCACGAATGTCGCTAATTTATAGTTTATTCATTTTCGTACTCCACCGAAACAAGTTCCAGACAGCGGGTGGCCTACTTTTACGACCTTTACTAATACCTTGTAATTGCTATTGTATCGAATTCTTGATATTTATTTCACTTAATCATATTTATTTATTTAAGAATTAAGATTATTTTTAATTTATATAATTTTATTAATAAAAAGTATTTACACAATATAACTTATAGGCGACTGTACCTAAAAGGGAAGTTCACTTTCAATTTAGTTAAATTTTATTTTGTATTCACGGAAAGTGAAACATATTTTGTCATTAGTCAAATGACAAAATGGTCTTTGTTTGAAATTGTACGTTCCATTAAAACGTTATGTTTGTATTGTATTTGTTGCAAAACAAATATAAATACCTTTCATAATTATGCAATACTTTACTAGTTCGACTATTATTTCGCGCGATATTGACTTCCGATAAATAAGGACAAATCAAAGTTTGGCACAGTGCCAAATAGTTTCGAAAAGCTTTCGCGCAGATAAAAATAGAAGCTTATTTACGCCCTGTAAATTTGTATACATTAAAGTACAGTATCATATACGGATGGGCATTGTCTTTTTTCCATTTCTGTACGATAATGGAAACCTGTTTTCTTAGTTATCATGGTTATGAATTCAGATTTATCGTATTATTTAAATAAAATTTATTCGTGTCAGTCCTGTGACAGCTGCATAACTGGGTTTTCATAGCATAATGATATTTTACAAATTTTAAGGAATAGGTTTCTCAATCTTAACGTATTAAATATGTACATTAGATATTTTAATAGAAACAGAAATATTCGATTTTTAATTGTTTTATATTAATAAAAAAGTATTAATCTTTTTCGACTTAATTTTTTTCATATTATATAAATACTTTTTTTCTTTAAGATTTGACAGACTAAAGTTATCAGGCATTGATCTACAAAATTTGTTTTTGCATCGATTTCTAAAATCGAAAGTTACAGCTAAAGTACTTATTTTGTTGTGAATATTTTTGCGTACAAACGGTGACAATGTTTCCAAAAAACACAAAATTTTTTTATCATCATCGATATGTTTTAACAAACGTTTTAAGAAAATTTAATTAAATTTGTTTTAATATTTTAAAATGTAAATCGTACGTGTTTTCGACCACTAGTATCGAATAAGATGACTGTATTTTATTTACCAATGTACCAAGGTACCATCATTTCGGTTCCGACGGAGTAGTTGCGCATTTAAGGGGGTAGACCAGTTCACTGGTCCAAAAAAATCTGTCATTTTCAAACGTGCACCGGTCAAAGAGGAATCAATATTTTGGAATCGGATAAAAAGCACTTTATTAATTGAATAGTTAGCTATAAAAAACATGTTTAATTTTAGAATTTTATAATTTTGAATAGCTGTAAAATGGCGGCGTCGGAAGTCCTCCGAAAAAAAAGTATCTTGCTGGCTCCACTCCTTTTTACCTGTAAAATGAACATAAAACATTTTCGTTTATAGTTTCTTAAAGATCAAGGGTGTAGTTATCGCACCTCAAACCAGATTAAAAAATATTGATTCCTCTTTGACCGGTGCACGTTTGAAAATGACAGATTTTTTTGGCCCGGTGAACTGGTCTATCCCCTTAATGAGCATACAAAATTCACTTTTTTCCATTTTCTTGAAAATTCACGAGGTTCTCTAATTTCAATGGCTGTCAAACACAATCTAAATGACGCAACTAGCTTAACCTTTGACTGTAGTCCGTTGAAGGATGGTTGTTGACCAGAGTAGTATTACTTTTCAAGTTAAGAGGCGGGAAACTCAAAAAGTCACGGACTTTTGACCCGCCTTCGTATGACATATTGATACATTTATTGTTTAATTAACGTAAACGCGAATATCACAAAAATAATATTTCAAATTTAAACGGTGATGTCTCAGTTAATTATAAATAATTAATACATTTATTATTTAACTAACGTAAACGCGAATGTCATGAAAATAAAATGTCAACTTCAAACGGTTATGACTCAGTTAATTATGAATAATTAATAGCTATAGGAAAAAATGTGTAGATTAAAGGTTTACGCATAATAATAAATTCAACTCTTAATATTATTGAGCTGGATATGGCCAAGATTTACCGTAAAACATAATTATGAACTGTAACTTATATAAATGAAAAATACGTTTTTATTAAAACGTATTAATGTTATGTTCAGTAGTACAAATTATTAATATATTTTTAAGTTTAATAAATATTTAATATTAATTATTACATTTATTAATACTACCAATTTCACTGTATTTTGATGACATTCCATGTTTAATTCAACAATTATAACAATTAAGTAAATCTTGATTTGATTATTTGTATTCGTATGTATCAAAATTGTTATGTAAATAAATTGAAATAAATTTATTAACTTTCAGTAATAATCATAAAAACATATAACATGTTTATGAACCAGATATGTCTAATTAATAAACGATTATTTAATCAAAAACACAACGAGTTTTAAATTATTATTAAAGTTTGCTACTCTAAAATACATGTAAATCAAATAGAAAACTATTATTTATTTAGTTTGTTGCGGTACTAACAAATATAATTTTTAGTATTATCTAATTTAATGAAATGTCTTTTCATTTTCACGTATCGTAATATTAAGAAAAACGACTATACTGCACAACTGAAAAAGTTGATAAAGACATTTATGACAATTGTTAATAATAATATTTGTTGTTCATTAAGATAAAATATAAAGTTCGTTTAAAATATTTAATTTGAATTTGAAGAAAAATTAAAATTAATTAATCAGTTATTAATCATTATTTGTCACTGGAAACGCCTGTCTAAAATTCTAAATATTGTTAAGCTATTATTATTAAAATTATTTAAAGAAACTATTAAATGTAACAATTTTCTTATAATTATGATATTATTAATGATAAATTATACGCATATTTTTCAACGCTGCTTCTTAGTATATATTGTATAAAGCAACTAATTACTATCTTTTAATTTCTCGTTACCATTCGGAACAAAAATATTTAATCGATAATATTATTCTTTATGGAACTTTTTACTCATAATATTTCTAATACATTTTTCTATCGTTTGGAAATATAGTAAAGATTTATGTGTTTAACATTTTTATATACTAAAAATGAATGAAGTGATGTAGACTACAGTTTCTCAACTTTGAGATACATATTCGATTCTGTAATTTGGTGAAAAATAATCATAGAGAGATACAAAATACGTTGAAAAGAAGAATCTTTTATCTTTTATCATAATTTTTAAATCATATCTTTTCAATGCATTTCTTTGCTGTAAAAATTCACATTTTTAATGAAAAAAACGCATTCTCTTTTAAAGGGTATCAGCAGTTTTTTCACGTTTTTACATTTCATAAGTTTTAACCACAAATTTTTTGTTTTGCTGTTTTTATTTCGTCGTTTTGAATGTTGAAATGATAATAACCTCGTGAAAACGGACGAGCACAGGAACGTGCTAATCACTGAAAATAATCAAGCCCTTCTCAAGTAGTCCCTTCTCAAAGTATTAATCATACAAATTGATTAGTACATCGATTAAAACATAAGATTATTAATATTTAAGTAAGTAAAAAATAACAGTTGCGTTTATATAATGTTTGTTTATGTATTGATTTAATAAATTCCCTTTTACATTTATAATATATCGAATTCTACAATAAATAATATTGCGTTCAAATCGGCGTTGGTAAGTTATACAGATTTCCCCAAAATGTCCCTTTTTTAATTATGAAAAAATGTCTCTAATTATGAAAATATATAAATGACAGTCCAATAACAATTTTAAAACTCTCTTCCATTTACATAACGAAACTCTCAAATCAATTATTTAAACAAATTTTAGCTTACACATATATCTACAAAAAACATCATTAATATTTTTGTTTATGCACTGAGAAAAAAAGTATGTTAATTTTTGATATATAGTTAAGGAAAATGTTATTATATATAAAGTATAAAGAAATTTTAAACAAATTGTACGAAAAATTGTGAACTTTATACGAAATATTATAAGAATTTGTATAAACTTTCATACAGAGTTCTTTACACTTTACATATAGTCTCATTTTGCTTAACTATATATGAAAAATTAACATACTTTTTTCTCAGTGTATAAGCTACTCTAGGCCTTTTCTAATTTAAAAATAGAATAAATGGAGAAGTGAGCAAAATTATGTAACTACGATTTTCATAGAAGAAAGTATTGTCGATTTTTGTTGCCTTATAATCCTCGTATAAAAGCCAGATGTGGAATATGTCGTAACTTTGGAAATACAATTTTTATCGGAAAATCTATTTGCGCAATTTGTATATTAGATTCAACATTTACACCAATTCTTGTTGAATTCAAAGACGTAACCAGTGGTTATTCTAAAATATTCATCGATTTAACATGGAATGATGGCACGCATGGAAAAAACTAAACTTGCAACAGTCTGGCAATAGTCTGGCTCGTGATCGAATGCCATACTCTTTTACTCTTAAAAATACTCTGCTAACAGTCGAATTATTTTACTTTACACGTCAATCGTTTTGCGTACAAACAAGCCATTCCAAAATTAAATAATTTCTCTTATAGTAAAGTGACATTTTTTTAAACTTTAGATACAATTTTTGAAATTAAACAGTGCCCACAAGTTTTCATTTCGCAATTTGTAATCGTTAAACGATTATGCTAAACTGTCATCGTTTTAAGAGTATGTTATTTATTATCTATTGTTAATAATTTTTAATTGTTAAAGATTTATTCATAATTTTACTATTACAAGTCTTACATTATGTATTACTTTGTATTAATATTTATTACATATAATCTGTAATCACCTTGTCTAACTCTCTACAACAAAAATGAATGCAGATTCTGCGATAAAAACGACTGCGCCACCCGCCGAGGGTGGCAGGCGATTGTTCTCGCTACAAAATACAAATCGGTCGCGAAATACGGCAGCCCCGATTTTTCTATACGTGTCAAATATCGAAGATTTCACATGTCAGAGACACATGTGCATTCTGCTATTCCAAACAGAACACACGACTATGATTATTTAAAAATCATTATCACACCAGGGATTGATTATGTCTTCTTCAGTGTGTTATTTTGTTTATTTGTAATTATTTTGATATTATATTATTATTAATTCCGATACATTCGATATATAATATAGTATACTAATAATGATAAATATTGAAAAATGTTAAAACATTTGCGGATCTATTTGAATCTAAAATGCAACGTTAACATAAGAGTGTTGTATTATCTAAACTTCTTTTTACTTTTCTATACAGCTACATAAATTATACGTATTTGTATACGAAATGAACACGCGAGGCTTAAGAAACTTATTATATGTATTGTAATTAATATGTTCCAAGAGGTTCAGTGGATTAGATGATGAAGTATAACTTTGAGATATCAGAGTTGAAGTTCCAGTGAAGCTAGGTTTTTCCAAATATTAACATAAATCAAATTAACTTTACTCTGACAGTCAAACGTCATACACTATTTATTTATTATTCATAATTTTGCAATGTATGAGATATATCAGTTAATTTATTACTACAACTCTATGATTTCGTGTTAAATATAATATGTTAATCGTATGGAAATTAATAATTATTAATATTTATATGAACTAGTACATAAAGGACGAGTTATAGCAATGAATTAATGTTTTTTTTAAAACTCGTATTAATAATATATAATAAATAAATAGAGTAGAACATTCGACTACCAGCCAGACTGTTAGCTGTCTGGACCATAGTGCACTCAGAAAAAGATTATTATAGTAATTAATCTGACTAGTAATTTTGCGATCCAACTGTTCAGTTAATGATCGGTGTAACTATTACAAACAGTGTAAAATGGTTACGACTGCTTTATATATCATATCTATTTTAATTCCAACTACTTGTCCTGGTGGTGGTAACTATCCATTTTTTCTCAGTGTGGTTGTCAGACTGAAGTCGCACTCTATTACGAATAATTTTTTATTTGTACTTTCCTGAGTGTGATCAGTGGATTTTAGATGCATTTTACCCGAAAGCAAATTCCTATCATTCGTACCTCTTGGCTTTCAAGCGCTTCGTATGAAATCGGAAATATACATAATTGAAATTACCTCACAGAATTTATTAATTAAGGAATATACTATACACGATGAATACGGAACGAATATTTAAAAAATCATTAAATACTACTACGTCAGAGTTATTAAATGAAAACACGATATTAAACGATTTTCGAGTCACATTATTTATTGACAGAAATTAATTAATAATTTTGAACACAACGTTAGCAAGTAAACAATTTTTCAATTTGTAATTGATTTTATGAATATGGAGAAAAATCTGTAATACAACATCCTGTAGTACAAAATGCTTAAAATATCTGTTTAACGTTTTCACAAAGTGACGTACTAATTTTAATATAACTGCGTATAAAACAAGTAATTTAAAATTTGTAACTGCAGTGAAATAACTTCGTTATATTACGCCGTTCAAAGTTGATTTTCTGAATCATTATGAAAAGTAATAACAAAGTTTTGCGAAAATCAATTTGAGGTTGCAAGTTTATTGGTTCATAACACAAATAACTCTGTAAGCTAATTTGATTCGAATAACTCTGACACAATTGTCATTAATGAATCCATGAATCCATTTAACGTTCTATAGGATGACTTAAACTTATTTTATTATTACATTTATTAATTCTCTCATTTTAACTTTAATTATTACAGTATATTTTCCTTTTTTACAAAGATTACCAACACTTTTTCCGTACTTTCCTTAAAATTTACGATATTAAATATAAGTGCTCACAAGTATAAAACCGTATATAAACCGAAGTAAATGTTGTAAAACAAGTTTTATAATATTTTACACGAAAGTTTAGAAACAGAAATATATATATATTTTCAACTACA
>JABFPR010000335.1:0-10268 GCA_022817345.1 Neoscelio sp. ZL-2020
GCAGTGTCAGGCGACGCCGGGAATATATTCCGTATGATTTGCGCTGTTGTGTTCGCCGGTGTCGGTTTCCTTTAGGAGTCCGACACTGGCAATACGGACGGCTTTTCTTTAGCAGTACAAAAGAATAAATAAATAGATAAATATTAAATAGCAAATAAAATAAAAAATAGCTCTCTTTTAACAATTTGTGGGGATAGGTGCAACCAAATAGATACACTCGGATTTTCTATCCGCAAGATTTTATTTCTCCAAATGGGCATAATATATATCTCCACGAAATACGCGTTTTCCGAGCCAACGTACGAGGCGAGGACTGATAAAGCTTGTTGTTGAATACATCGTATATTTATACTTCTCTCGCTCGTTGTCTCGATCGATGTGTCTATATTTTACTAGCGTGACGTGTTGCATGTACATGTTTGTGTGTGTAAATGGCCGTCACAGCACCCCTGGCAGTGGGTGAGGATAAAACGAAGGGGTTTGTTTTAATTTTTTTTATTATATTCTATATATCGAAATATTTGTTTAAAGATTTAAATGAATTCAGGTAAAAAACTAATTTAAGGGGTTATTCCATCTTGAAGACTTCAAAAACACACAATGTAGAGGGAGGTGTTATTAGAAAACTATACACGATAAGAAGAAACTTTATATACTTATTTATTCCTTGTTTATTGAAAAAATGTTTGGAATAAAAGTTAAATATTTTATTTCAGTAATTTCGAATATGGAATAAAAAATGGAAATTCCCGTTTGAAAAAATGAAGTTCGTATTGATATCACCGATAGCCCGAACACATGTCTCCCTTTGATACGAACAATTGATAATATAAATAATTTTTTTCGTACGATGCTTACTTCTTTAATCATTTTGCAGTGTCAAGTTAAAAAACTTACTCTGTATTATAAAAAACGTTATAATAAACCACATACATGCAAGCATATTAACGCTATATGAAAGCGGTAGAAGAATAAATAGAAGAAACAGCTGGAGAAAATGCAACGGAATTATCGGTTTCTAGCGATGGGACATGGAATAAACGCGGTTACACTTTTTCGTACCGTGTTTTGTCAATCATCGAATTCTACTGAGACAGAGTTCTTGATGTTTTCATTGAAAGTTTGTACTGCAAAATTTTCAATTTTTGAAGTAAGAAAAAAGATACTGCCAAGTATAAAAAATATTATCAGAATCTACATGTACAGCAAATCATATCGGATGATCTGGCAAAATGAAAGCTGACGCCGTGGTAAAAATGTTTAAACGATCGGAAGAAGTGCATGGTGTAAAATATGTTGATTACATCGGAGATGGTAATACAGAAACTTACTCAACGATTGTAAAACCGAATCCGTAAAATGTAGCAGCTATCGTTAAAAAGGAATACATTGGCTACATTCAGAAGCGGATGGGAAGTCGAGAATGCAAAAGAAAAAACACATGGGTCGGCGGCAGGGGAAAATTGATCGGACAAATTATAGATAATCTCATGGTATTGAGTTGTCCAGAAAGTTTGTGCCGATTTTGAAGGACAATTGAAACGCAGATTTAAATTTTAGTATACATTTACTAAATTATTCATAAAATGCTCGTGACTGATGGATTTTGATATATTTAACATTTCTGCTAATTTACGTGTCGTATAGCGTGGGTTATTTTCGATCAGTTAAGGTTGAAATCACCAGCATTCTTGTTTGTCGCTTGTATGGCATTTTTGCTTTTCCAGTAAAAGAAAAGCATGAATGCCTAAAATGCACTTTGTTTTCTTCCATATTCAAGGGTGTATAAAACTAACAAAAATTAACGTATCGTAACCAAATTTGTTTACAAATATGCCTGAAGTACCGTCTTTTACGATATGTACGCATGTCATTTGTTTTCAATCGTTCTGATATATTCAGACCTGTCCTTACGCCACCTACCAAAAAACGTCACGAACATTCCGGACAACCCACTATATTATGGTTTGGCAATTTGTCGTAATTGTGATTGTGTTGAGGATATGAAAAGATAAATATAAGCTACATATGATGGTTATCGCTCAAGTGATGAACACCCGTATCACAACAAGTGTATTTATATCGTGGCGTGCATGGCAGCGCGCTAACGCGAATCGTATGTTCGACATCTTCATCGACGACTATAAACAAACCTATTTATGAAGGTTTGTTTGTAGTATACCTCGAACGTATTTATGAAGACCTAAGTAAAACCATATTATTGGAAAGATATGTCAGTGATTTTACTCAGAAAAAGAATAAAAATTTGAACCAGCTAATTTGGATAACCAGCTCAGAAATTGCGTATAGTGGATAATAAAGGCAATTCGTTGGTCTTGAAGATGCTTGAAGCACCGAAAATTAGTTGCAGGTTAAACATTCACCGGTATGTAACAAAAGAAGACGACGTCTACTTAACGATATCTGAAAAGCGAGCACAAGAAAACATCAGAGAGGCAAGAGTGATTTGCAGGTAACAGCAGTTTAAAGTTTTAGAGGCTGCTTTGAATAGTGAAGGGGGTTCGTATGGTCCTAGAATTGATGACTGTATAAGTTGCACGAAACTTCTATTATATTTAACACTTTGTATTAAGAAATGTGAAGAAAGTTTGTCATTTTGGACCGCCATATTGGATCGTCTACTTTAAATATAGAAAATCTACGTTTTGATTCGTCATCAGCAACCCGAAAAATCTCCCTATACGAATTTCTGAAACAATTAAATACATTTTGAAATGTTGGTCTTCCATATTGTATTTGCCAATTTCAATTTGAATAATCTGACTTCAGACTTGTAATCAATAACCTAATATACCCAAAGATATAAATTATCAGATCAATCGGTTTGCAAAAAAATGCTTGATGCTAATGATTAAGAGGTAGTATACTTCTTTGGCTAATAATTTTCGACTTTTTTCGTCTTCTGTACACTTTATGTCTATAGAATTAGCTCCTAAGTCACTTTTGTAATATTCGAAGAGCAAAATTGCCTTCTGAACCCTTAAAAGTAATATTACACCGACAGAAAATCGAATTATTGCAGCAACACGGCTTATCACACTTATTCGATATAGAAATCAATTTGTATTGGTTTTCTTTCGCAGTAGAGCAAAACCAGTTTTCTTAATAAGAAAGAGGAATATTATCAAAGCGTAAGCTGAAAAATATTTCGATTAAATAGTATTTTTTACCAAAGAATATTTAAATACATTTTTCTTGAAATTATTTTTGTCAAACAAATGACAGCTTTCCAGGACGTTTAATAGATTTCAGTGCACGTTAAGAAAGGTAAATCAGTTGAAAAAAGACGATATTTTTTCAAATGTTAGACATTTTTTCAAATTTCGACTTTTTTTGGGTCTCTGGTTCATGACCTTCCAAATTAAGTATATGAAGGTGGTTTGAAAAATTCCTGCAAAAATAATAAACCTTATTTATTTTTCAACGTAGTCTCCTTATAGACTTATACACTTCGTCCAACTCTTCTCTAATTTGTCGATCCCTTCCAAATAATAAGATTGGTACGTCTCAGGAAATAGGCATTCATTTATGTGATCACTTCTTCGTTTGAATGAAATCTCTTTCCCGCCATCCATTTCTTCATATAGGGAACATATAGTAATTCGATGAATCCAAATCTGTAAAATAAGGGGATGGAACCGTAAATCCATCAATTTTGCGACCACAACTGCAGAGTGAGCTGGTGCATTGACGTGATGACAGATGACTTTTCTTGGTCCATTCGTAGAAGTTTTTCTTGCAGCTCGGTTTACAAACGATTCATTAAGGCTGCATGATATGCTCCGGGAGTAGCTTTACCCTTTTCCAAACTAAACAAACCCTAACCCATCCCTGTGATTGCAGGTGATGATGATGTTTTTAAATAATCATGGTTATGAGATTTGTTTAGAAGAGCAAAACACATCTCTCTGACATGTCAAATCTTTCATATTTGGCATGTATAGAGAAATCCGAGCTGCTATATTTCACAACCGATTTGTGTTTCTGTTAAATAGTCTACACTTAAATTTCAATAAAAGTGTAAAGTTCGGAGTGGTCTCATAACGACGATAATGTAACCGATAATGAAGCTGAGCTGCAGCACTAGCAAGTGAATCAAGACGGAGACCCCATTCAGCTTGCGGGTATCGGGGACCCACGGTTTCAGGCAGTCCTGGGTAGGGTGTAGAAAATATTGAATAACGGAGATTTAATTATGGGAGTAAATAAAGAAAAGTTTTCATATATTTATAAATATTTATTATACATATTCGTTTTATTATATATGTTGTATATTTTCTCAGCGGGCCAAAATTGGTTCAGTGCACCTAGTCAAAGATCTTTGTGCACGATCTCCTGCTGTAACCACAGGAAGTGATAGGATAACCTGTCGCGTACTAGAAATGTATAATTTGTGTCACGTTACATTCCCTGATATCCTCCTGTCTAAGTAAGGCAGAACCCAGTCATCTGTTTGTCCCATTAGGGCTGGACATTCGCACAGGAAATGGAAAGAAGATTCCTCCCTGTCCTCGTCACGTCATTCACATGAGGTGACGTAATTTTCCCCACTATGTAATAGTGTTTCCTTAGGTTGCCATGTCCAGTTATAATTTCTACGGCTAACCTAAAGCCACTTCTACTCAGAGATATGAGCTGATTTTACAAAGGTCATATGGAGTCCCCCAATTGTGTTTTCGTCGTGTTGCATCCCGTGCTCTTGAGTTATTCCGTTTTCTGTTGGGTTATCACAAGATTATCCAACAAGTTTAGTCCCTCTTGACAAGGCATAACCACTAACTGGGTCTCACGGTTCTCAGATTCTCCTGGTTATCCAGGTAAGGTTGAATTTATTTTCCTTAACCAAGTTGTATAGCAGCTTCTTTGTATCTCTGAATATGGCTAACCTCACAGTTGGTCGTTTGAGAGTCTTCAAAGCAGCCTGACTGTCTGAGCATATCCAAATTGTTCGACCCTCGCAGGTATCAGCTAGAAGGTTCTCCGCATATTTATAAATAGCAAACACCTTCACCTGAAAGACTGTGTTGTGGTCGATCAGTCTCAAGAAAAAGCTTTCCTTTTTTGCGGCCGCAATAGTTTACCCCAACTTCTTCTTCCATCTTCGATTCATCTGCAAACCAATTGGTTCCATGTTTTGGCTCGAGATTTTTTTACAATTGCTCTCTTTTAGAGATGTGAACTCTGAACAAATTTTCCAACACTGTGAGAGAACAGATTTTCCAATAAACTCGTCAGGCAGCCCTGAAACAAGCGATTATGTTTCATCATTTTGTGATCCCATACTCCGGTGCATCCGAGTCTATAAGGGGCTCTCATAGCCATACTCTTTAGAGTAAGGCTATGAAATTCCTGACCTCAGACTTGCGTCCTTGAACCTGAGTATGAATTCCTGTTCAAGATTATCCACTACCCTGTCCATGACTACTCCTCTGAGTATATAAAAAGTCTCCATTTTTACTTGCTATTTCAGGTTATCTCCAAAGGTCAGCATGACATTGCAGAGATTGGAGGCGGTTGCCGAGATGGTTGTTTTCTAATATTTTCAAGAGGGCCCTTTCAAAAATATTAACTTTTGATTTCGAAGATTTTTTACGTACGATGCGTATTTCTTGAAGTATTTCTTAAGTTAAATGGGACACCCTATATATATGTATAGAATGTAAAATATAATTTTGTAATATATTTGTAAATACTTATTTTAATATAAATACATGAGTTCTGCTTGAACATCCGAGGTTTTCGGACGTGTTTTGAAATCGCTCCGTAAATAAATACACATTATAATTTTGTTTTATGAGTTAGTGACCTTATATAATACTTTTATTTGAAAATTGACTTCTTCAAAAAGTAAAAATCTGATTTATAAAATCGCAACTAATTCTTAGAAGAAACCGCAACAAATCTAAACATGAAAAAATCTCGAAGCACAAAATTTAATATTGTTAACAAACAATGGATAGATCTTTAATCTAAATTTTCAAAAAAACAACTTAAAGACACCTTGAAAATGTGTAGAAATGAAAACTTTCAAGGTAGTTGTGTTGTCAGCTATCACAATCTAAAGAAATGTTACCAAAAATTAATAAATGTTAAAAAAAATCATAACTTAGAACCAATACAAGCATTAACAAACATCAATGATTCTAAAACTTCTTGGTCTTTACTAAATAAATTTAAACATTATGATAAAATGTTAACATAATTAATTGCAATTACTGGGACCAATTTTTAAACCAACTATTTCCTCCGTTTATTAATGAAACTCATTAGTTTTGTGATACCTGACATCCAACGTTAGACAGAAATAACATACGGAGAAATTGTTAAATTCCTGAGACACTGTAAAAATGGAAAAGTGTCGGGTTCAGATGGTCACTCATACGAATTTTACAAGTTTTTGTCGGACAATTGGGTGTTGTATTTGTGTATTTTTTTCAATACAATTTTTACGAGTGGAACGGTCCCTGATACTTGGTTAGAGATTGTCTTATTTATGATATCAGGTAGATCAGGTAGGTCAGGTAGATCTTGCCTGGACCACATTTTCACCCTTAATGCTTTGATAGATATCATTTGTCACCTGAAAAAAGGTAAAATTTATGCCTTATTAGTAGACCAGACAAGCTTTCGATTCTATACAGCATTCCCTGCTTTGGCTACAGCTTTTTGAAATGGGATTGAGATCTACTATATTGAGTGTGACGATTGACTTTCATCAGAAAGCAACTGTCAAAATTAACTCAGAAGATAAATATACAGCTCCCATAAAAATAACTCGAGGTGTACTTCAGGGAGAAGTTCTGAGCCCGATGATTTTAGCATTATATATTACTGATATAGAGAAATATTTCCGTGATCATGGGGCATATGGCTGAAGTGTAAATTATTAACTCGACATAATACTGTTAGCATATGCTGACGATATCGTAATTTTGGTGAATTCACCTCCCGATCTCTCTTGTAAATTAAAGATACTAAAGTTATATTGTGAACAGAATTTGTTAACACTTAATACGGACAAAACCAAAATTGTAATTTTTAACAAAAGTGGAAGAATTCCAAAAAATACTCCTGTTTTTAAATATGGAGTCGAAGATATAAATGTGGTAAAATCATACACATACCTTGGAGTACAGTTCGAATTATCTGCTACATATAACTTAATTACTACCTCGAAATTAACCTCAACAGAATTTGCAATTATCTGTGTTCTTAAAATTATATTCAAATCAAACCTTAATAATAGGAATTCTTTGATGAAATTATACAATAGATTAATTCTTAATGTTTTATTATATGGTTCCCAGGTATGGCACCTGAGACACTAAAACGAATGTGAAATAATTCAATCCACTTTTTTAAAAAACTGCTCATTAAACCTACATATACTCCAAATTATGCGCTGAGTTTGGAAACTGGTTGCAAACTTATTTCTTCAATTATATTTAAGTTTGCTGTAAAATACTTGCTTACCATCCTAAATATGTCTCCAGTAAGATACCCTAAGCAATGCTATGAAAGATTTCTTCGGCAAGACTAATTTATTATCTCTTTGGAGCAATTTAAATGTAGATAATTTAATTTCAAATTTTTCATTTATTATGGCAGAATACAATAAATACTTACAAAACACTGATACGGATAGATTGATATGTACCTTGTCGCTAAGCCTCTTTCCTTTTTTACAAGTGAACAATGAAAAGAAATACATTAATATTAAACTACCCCCAAACAATAGTACGTGTATTCGCTCAACTGAGGCTTATGTGTGATAAGCCAATTAAAGATAATGAATTGATCTCGAACTGGTTGAAGGCTCTGAATACTTCAAACATTCTGGTAGCAAACGAAATATTCAAGTATATACGAAATTCTTCTGTTGTTATAAAGAGTTTTATTAAATTAATGCGATAACTCAATATAATCATTCATGTAAAAAGAACTTGCGTCAATATATTTATGTAATTATATCTTACTCGTTGTGTAAGATTGGATATATCATTTCAGACGAAAATCTTGTAATTTGACGGAAATGTAATTGTATATTAAACTGGAAACTCCGTTGTATAACTATATGTCACAAACAATGTAATAAATAATTTTAAAAAAATTTATTATCTATAAGTATTACATACACATATAAATCTCATTACACAATCACTTAATTGTCATTCTGTTTACACATTTCTGTTTTAAACAAACATTTCATTTTGTCTTACTTCTCTATTAATTTTACATTTATCGTTGTTTTTAATATTAAATTAATATTTTAATTCTCCTAATGTATTAATATGTTACACATTAAATAATACATTTATTAATTTAAATAACTCGCCTAATTATGTCAACTTTGTTGGTGTTTTCTATTCAGAGTTAACCCAATTCGGAGTATTATTTCTGTTAATCTGTCACCCATTTATATGGCTGTCAAAATAAAAGTGAGAAACGTTAATACTAAATAGAAAGTGCCGTGTATTAAATTTGCTATAGATACTTCCTCATTTCTCTTACAAAGGCGCTACTAACACTCCGAAATATTGCCTAACTTTATGTCAAATGTAAGTTGACATTTCTGGCATTTTCACTCTGGTGAAAATGCCAGAAATGGTCGTAGTTGCTTTAAATCACTTGCCAAATATCAATAAATTATTTAAATGTTTGTCGATCCCTCTTTAAGAGGCGAATTTGTTACTCAGTTAAGTTGAAACAAGAATGTCCATGGCTTAAGAATAATACAAATAATATCACTTTTTGCAATGTTTTTATAATATGATCCCATTAAGAAAGGAAGTATTACGATTATATCTGTTTTATCGAAATATCAGTACCGCTCTGTAATGCTCTTTTCGATGCTTTTAATTCATTTCAAAAGCTACCATTAGATTAATTCGTGATTATAACTAAAATTTGTCATTTTAATATATGACCATATAAATTCATCAATTTTTGTATATCATGATATTAGGAGTATTGAGCAGGTTTCATAAAAGGAAAATTATATGAATTTGAACTCGTTACCGAAAGAATATAAATGAAAGTGGTTGAAAATCGTTTTACGTAATATTTATGAAAAATTAAAGACATTATATATCTTTAAGTGGTGAGTAATGAATACAACGTCAAAAAAGACTTTCAGTACTTTCATAAACGTGCTAAAATTAATATCATTTATCATCTTTGAAACCTATTTAGTCTATACATATTTGTAATTGAAAATTTTCTATTAATTCTATGAATTAGCATAAATGTCAGGTTTCGACAACTATAATACATTAAATTCATTATAAAGAATGTTACATTCCATGTCTTTTCTCAATCGAATCTTGTTGCTAAAATCTTAAATATTTTTAATTTTTAAATATTAAGTTACATAAAGAATATTTTACTCCAATATTTCTACATCTATGTTTTTACTTTTCATCTTCATCACACAATAACAATACACAAACAAACACAAATGTCTGCAAACTTTACTAAATAAAACGTTGAGATGTCACACTCTTTAAAAAAATCGGTTTAAGCAATTCAAAGTCACTTTTCTCTAGTGACAACTCAGGGAACAAATTAACATATAGAACATTATTATTAATCATAATACGTTAATTCCAATACGAGATTAATTTTTTTACTGTATTCGTTTTTGGCTGTATAAGTTTCAATAGTGTATTGATTCTATTTGTTTTCGTCTGTGTTCGTTTTAATTAAATGTTTAGTTGTTCACGATGTTCATTTTTACAGTGTTTGTTTGAGTGGTGTTCATGTCATGCTTTTCGTTTCAAATGATACATAGACGTCATAAACTTTAACTATTATTTCAGCATATTATATTTATGCCGATCTCTGATTATACACGAAAACAAGAAGTATAGTATATTTTGAATATTTGCAGCAGTGTCCAAAATTCTTTTGTACATTAAAAAAGCTAGTTGAATTAAGGCGGACACAAACTTGAGCGCACTAAAAAAAGACAATTTTCGGGACTTTTTCTGGGATAGTAGAAACCATGTAATCACTTCAGCTTTTTAATAAGTTATAAAACTATGTTTTTTCTTTTATACCTAATTTTTTAAAGTAAAAATATTAAACATTGACACCCTGGTAGCATTGACTCTGGACTTATGTGTGAAATTGGCAGCTTCCTGGATTATACAGCTGCGCAGTCAGGGAACGTGCACAAACGAAATTCCTGAAATTTTCGTTAATTATAGGTGATTACTTGCCATCATGTTGTGTAGGGTTTTTTCCAC
>JABFPR010000336.1:0-10261 GCA_022817345.1 Neoscelio sp. ZL-2020
TCCTTAAAAGTTATATTTATTTTTCAAAAATTGTATTTCTATAAATATGTTATCTACGCCAAAGAAGAAACTTAAACAGTGAATAACTTTTTCACTTGACTTTATAACACGTGACTATGACATTAAAGCACAGTCGCAGAAATGCTAGAATGAGACTGGAGGCCCTCAAAAAATCAGTCTATCTCTACACGTTTTCCACTCATTGGATGAGCATAGCAGTGCCCGTACCAGTTTTTATATATTCCAGTTGAAAATGCTTAGTTAAAAAAAAAATGGGTGGTTTGATACTTTTCGAATATCCTATTTATCATCAATGCTTCGACTTTACTATATATTGTAATCTCTTTCTGCCCTCCACCCAAATGTACAAGATTAAACGAGACAGAAAAACACTAAGCTTTAATGATACATGTACAAATTCATTAACGTCTCGTCTTTTCAATATCAAGTTTTATATTGAAATTTGTTTATAATTTATAAATTGATAATAAACAACGAAGGTAGAAATCAAGAAGACCAGTCATTAATTATTCAAATAATATATATAATCATATAACGTACAACATGTAATAGACAACAGTTATTTGTTGCAAATTGATAATGGAAACTTTTGATATTCTAAAAAGAAGGTTTCAAAAGCTAAAGAAAAGTTGAAAACTATTTCTTAAAATTATTCTTGAATAAATGTAAATTTTGCAACGTTCTACTTTCCTAAACTAAATACAATATTTTTACGTATACAGTTATTACACTCGTGTAAGATTTCCAATATTTTATCAATTTTTTGTTTAACAGATAATATCATATAACAAATTATTGTAAATTTGCATATTTTTCGAATAGAACCATGAATTTAAAACTTATCGAATATAATATATAACAAATGAAACAGTCGAATGGTATTTTCAATGTCAAACTAATGTAACCTTAGTTCGTCGAAATCGCGATTTTATTTTTATTAAATAAGCGATAATAAAAAATCATCTGAAAAATAATGCGACGATAATAAATATGTAAACTTAATCACATCAACATCGCTGCGTTTAATGGGGTTGTCAAATTCTATTACGAGTACCGAGGAAGCAACGACTGAATTGCTGTGTAATGATCATCGTAATTTCATATATTTTTTAATTTTCGCGTACGTCAAACAATCACCACGATATGGATAACACATTGGATAGTTCCTATTACGAAATAATTCGCGATCGATCGTCAGATTCTTTTGCATTATTATCAGAAACGTCAGATAAACAAGTGTCGAAGACTGCCTCTAACGAGCTGTTACAAGTTCCTTCGCAGGGGATCAAAGTTTACCTAAGATTTAAACCTGAAAATGATTCGGAAAACAAACTTGAAGATTTGACGTACTCCGTTGTAAGTCAAACTACGTTACTTACAAAATTTCCGAACACTCTCAAAAAAACTGCGAGAAATTTAAAAAAATTGAAAACTCGTGACAATTCTGTTCAAAAGAAATTCTTATTTACACAAATCTTGAAGCCAGACGTTTCTCAAGAAACGATATTCGAGCAATGCGTTAAACCCGAACTTCTGAATTTGTTGTCCAAGCAAAATTCTACTGTCATCATGTATGGTACGAGAAACTCCGGAAAAACGTACACTTTGTTCGGAATCGAATCCAATCCTGGAATTATTCCAAGGTGCATTGATTATATTTTTTCGACAATCCGCTGCACGCCAAAACCAAGATTCAAACCTATCAATGGAAGTAGAGTTATTTTATTGAATGAATATTGTCAAGCAGAGGCTGCTGCAAAATCAAAATGCAGTAAAGAAGACAATAAAGAACAGACGTTAGACGAAACACGAAACTTGGATGATTCGAAAAGCTTGGGCCATGATTCTGAAATAATACATTCGATTTGGCTGTCATTCGGAGAAATTTACAACGAAGCCGTTTATGATCTTTTGAGCCAGGACCATGCAGGAAAGAACACCCGACTGAAATTGGTGCTGGATAAGGACGGCAATACCTTTGTCAAGGGATTAAGAATGGTACACGCAACTTCTGCTCTGGAAGCGCATCAAATTTTCACAGCTGCGGCCTCGAGGTTACGCGTTGCTGCATCTTCCTTTTGTCAAAATAGCTCAAGGTCACACGCAATTTTCACAATCAAATTACTAAAATATACTTGTGATTCTACTCCCGAGAGTGTCGTGGTAATTATGGCATAGATTTACTATTCGTAGTTCTTATTTATGTAAATTTTAATGAACAGTCAGAAAAAGTATGGCTAATTTCAGCACCAAGCATGAAAATATGGTTGAGTCAATGATAAAGTATGGTTAGATTAATCATCAAACATGGTTCATTTTAATGTCAACCATGTAATATAGTTGAGGTAACTATTTTATCGTTAATTTAACCATACAATAAGGTTGATGCTACAATAGCTATGTACTTTCTCTGAGTGAATAACTACCCTGATAGCCAGATTTATATAAATTTTATGTAAACCTGCATCCGTAAAAATTCCACAAGTATGCGTTTGTTTATTAATATTTATTAGAAAAGTTGAATTCCTTAGATTAAACAGAGATTGTGTTTAATCTCTAACTTTAGGAATCTAATAAATATACTGTTTATTAGATTCCTAAACAGTATATTTAATATATTTTTGATAGAAATAACATACAAAAATTTGTATTGTAAACGATTTATATAAATAATGCAGTTCTACGAGGAGTTTGATTTATGTAAATTTGATGTAAAGCGTTTACATAAATGATGGCTATCAGGGTAAATTAATAATAAATTTAAAAAATTATTATTGCAACACAATTTTATTTTAATTACACAGGTTAGCACATTGAATTTGTACGACCTTGCCGGTCCAGGACGACTTGAAAATATTTCTGAGAATGATCAAATTTTAATCGAATCTCGATACATCAATAAAAGTCTCCTTGCTCTTGGAAGATGCATTAAAATAATTGCACAAAATCACGCGACCAAACAAAACTTTGAAGTCGGCGGGCCATTTCGAGGATCTTGTCTGACGCGTTTACTGCAGAAGAGTTTATGCGAAAAAGAAGCTTTCACCATTTTTGTAAATCTGAACACCTCACCTGCATTTTACGTAGAAGCGCAGAATATCTTAGGCTTGGTTTCATCTTTGAAGATATTAATTAATACCAGTTCGAAAGACACGAACAAATTAGACGATTTATACGGTACTTCTATTTCAAGGACGACTTCGAGTTGGGATGTATCCTCCGTCCAGTTGAAAAGCATCGAATATCAAGATGAAGCCAATGAAAAACTGCGATATGAAAATGAGGTGTTATTAAAAGAATTGGAACTGCTTAAATCATCGATATTTGAGCGGGAGTGTGAAATTCGTCAAGAATTCGCAGACATGTATACGAAGATGATTAAAGATCACGACGAAAGCTGGCGAAAGCAAATGACAGATTTGGATAATGAGAGACAAAATTTGCTTAAACTGTCAATTCGTCAGGTGGAAAACTATTATGAAGAAAAAATTGATAGTATTAATCGAAAACGTAAAAGGATTGAATCCGGCGATGGTCAAGAGGTTGACATGGAATTTATAAAATCTTGCGACATAAATAACTCATCAATAGTCAAATCGTTAAAAGAAGTTATCAAAGGGTTGCGAAAAGATCTCGAAGTAGCAATTGTCGAGAAAAATGACTGCAAGTTTACATTAACGTTGATTAAAAACGAATTACAATCACTTAAATGCTCAAACAATTCGGCGACAAATTTACAGAACATCAGATGGTCCGATGATTTGTCTGACCAGCAAAAAGAAGAAAAACTTATTGACTTGCAGACGACGCTACGTAAAAACTCACAAAGATTGAAAGAAATAGAACTGCTAGTGTCTGAAAAATCGAATTTTATACAAAAATTGCAAACTGCATTGGCAGAAAAAGATTCAAAGTTGGCTGAATTGGGATTTGATTTAACAAAATCTGAAACGATTAGGTTAGAATTGACAGAAAAATTAATAATGTTTGAACAAATTTTGATACATAATAATAAACTATTATACTATTATAGGTCATTTCATCTAAGGCATATTAAAAGTTTTATTGATAGTCAATTAAAAGCTATACAGTTTTTTCTGTAAATAATTTGATGATAAAAATGTATTTATTTTTGCCTTTATGATTTGTTTAATGTTAAATTTGGAAATTTTAAATTATTAACGTGAGGTGCGATACTCGTACAATTTACAATCCAATTGCTTTAAATTAAGAAGTACACGTATCCTATTATTAGTTACTTGAGTAAAATATTTAATATCATTATACGATTTTATTAGTCAAATGTTTTAAAGATTAGTTTAAAATATTCTTTTGAATACAAAGATTTATAACGTGTAATGTAAAATATTAAGATTTCTTTTTAAATATGTTGCACAACGATGCATATAATTCAGCTGTTATTGAAGCATTATTTTTTAAATTAATATTAATTTCTTTATTTAGATGGTACTGATACTTATGATGAAGAAGATAATAATTTTCCTTCTGATTTTTCGACGCAGCTACCAAATACAGATTTGGATAATAGGCAAATTAATTCCAATCCTGACAATGAACAAACATGTAATTATCATTTCAAAATCAATCAGTTATATAATTATATCTAATGAGAAGTGAACTAGGGATCTAACTTTATTCTACTAAAACTAATACTAATTTACAGCTTTGAAGGATGAAACACGTGGCTCGTTGAAAGGTGCAATCTCTACAAAAGTCTGGGACATTCCGTTTCCAAAAATTGGAACTTTACATAAATTATATTCATGTGATGTACAAGTAATGGAATCTCAATTAATAAAAATACAGAACGATATTCTTCTACCAACCCCAAGATTTAAAAAGCAACACACATCGAAACCAAAACTTGTGATATGTGGTGATAATACCATAAGTATAGATACAAATGCTAGAAATTATTATACGAAGTCTTTCGCTGACATCTCATGTGACTGGGAAGAAATACAGAGAAATGAAAAAGTTGATGGTTTCAAGTAAGACTTTTTTAATATATATTACAGCTATTTTTATTTTTATAATAAATAATTTTAATTTTAATTTAATTTGCAAATTAATAATTTGAAATAACGCAAAATAATTTTTAACAGTTTATGAAACAAAAATTTCGTGTTTAAATTTCAGACAGGGCGATCGTAAACATTTTACAAAATTAACGCAAATAAATGAGCATATTAATTTTATAAAAATCCGATGCTTTGGAAATGATAATATGGTAAGCGTACAAATGAATATTTTAATGATTTTTTATCGTTTATAATAAACTTAAATAATTTGTTTCTTTGTTTTATCTAGAGTACAAAACAATTTTACACACAACACTGTGCTTTTATCCACAAGCCACAAAATGACATTAATAATCATAGAAGCGTGTATCCACATCACAATCGGCCTTTAAGTGTATTAATTATTGGAATAAACTCCATTTCAACATTTTATTTACATCAAGAAATGCCAAAAACTCGTAAAGCTCTTAAAGATATTGAAGCTGTTCACATAAAACGATACCGTGCAGTAGGTAAAGATAAATTTACCAATATTGTGCCGCTTCTTACAGGACGCTCTGTCGAAGATTTAAGCACAAATTGTGGAGGTAAACCATACTTTGACAACTGTCCATTTATATGGAAATCTTTTAGTGCTGCTGGATATTATACAATTTACGGGGAAGATGACTCCAAAATGCATCCCTTTAATTCTGATGGGAGAAAAGGCTTCAATAAATCACCAACAGAGTACTACTTGCGCCATTATTTTTTAAAAATTGATTCAGAAAATTATAATTCACATTCACATAACAGTGAAGAGGGATTTAATCATATTTTGAATTATGCCACAAAGATTGTAAAGACTTTTGAAAACAATCTATACTTCGCTGTTTTATGGCAAAACAAATTGCCCGATAATCCAGATGAAGAATATGCTGCATTTTTATACAATATTACAGCTGGAAATCTTCTTGATAATACAATGCTGATATTTTTAAGTGATCCTAACATCAGGTATCCTATCATATTTTTAATAATTATATTTAATCTGAATTGCTACTTATACAGTAAAATCTGTTTTCAGAAATGAAGATAATTTCGTGAGAAAGTTCGAACAAAGTCATCCCTTTGCCTACGTACGATTACCGAAGTGGACAAGTTATAGTGAAACTGCACGTGCTAATTTAAAGCATAACGCATTGTATGCTAATTTAATTACGCCTTACGATTTATATGAGACCTTATTAGATATAGCTGAAGATAAATATAGTCAAAGAAATTTATCTATAACTAACTATAGTTACGACAAACATAATAGTAAATATAGCTTATTTGCTCGTTTTAATTCCCCTGATGCACTATCCCGTAAGTGTGAAGCGATCAAAATACCTACGGAATTTTGTCTTTGTTACCAAAAAACTGACCTAATAGACGTAACAGAGGAGCAGATGCAAGTAAATATCAATCTGGTGGAGACTAAGTTGAGTGAAATAATAAAAAAATCCCCGACCTGTAATGAATGGCACGTAAGTGAGTTAAAGAATTTGTCTATTTGGGAATACGGGAATTATAGTTTGTCCAACTTTCATGTATGTCTTTCTCCACCAGCGACGTTTAATGTTATTACTCAACCAAATGATATTCAACCCAATATGGCATTTTTAAGAAGAGTAGATTTCCATAATGATATGGACAATACTTGTATCAAGGATGAGTATAAGAGTTTTTTTCCACTGTGAAAAAAGTATGTTGCAGAATGAAAATTGATTGATAGCTCTTTTTACTATAAGAGTTTAGTTTCGTAACGATAACTTTTTCATAAGAATGTAATATAAGTGTAAGAATGTAATGCAATGAATGAATGTAAAAATATGAAAGCTCACTTTGGTTAAAATATTTCATTAAACCCTATGAAACTCATTATAAATATCATATTGGGAATAGGGAAATTTATTCATTTATTCATTTAATAGGATCAATAGTGGTTTTAGTAGGATTAAATATAATTTTTTAACCAGGGTAGTTATAATTATATTTACCATTGTAAGCTTCAGATCTACGAATCTTTGAACTAATGGACATTTTGTAACTGTTCTTTGTTTGAATGAAATGAGCGCCAATTTATTGAGTATTTTAACTTCGTTTAGTTATTCAGTATTTTAGCTTTAGTAATATAAGTTAAAATGATTAATTTAATATTATTAAAAGAAAGATATCAGCCTGCGGATTAATTATAACAAAATCACCAAAAATGTACAACAAATAGATTAATATATTTTTTTATAAAATTAAAAAAATGTTTTTATTAAAAACAATATTTTTACCGTGATTCTCATACCTTCTTTTATATTTATATAACTTATCCCGAAATAACGTAATTTTGTTTTACTATACACAATCAACGTTGTTGTTACTTCGTGAAAACAATGTTACGAAGAATCTCCATGGATTCATCGATTATCCACCGATTAGTAATGGAAATTGATAATGGAGACGATTAGAATTGTACGCAGTTGTCCTGCATGGGTTATTAGTTCATTCACCATTGTATAACAGTGGATCTAACGAAACTTCCAAAAATCGATATTTTATATATCAGGCGCTAAAGGCATCGTTTCAAATGTTCCAATAAATTACACATGCATGTAAACTTTCAAAATTTAGAATTACTGTTGTCTTTATAATAGTCTACTTTGTTATTTAAGAAATTACAGTCAGTAGAAATTAATGATAAACGAAAAAATGTGACACTTTGTAAAAGGAAAAATCTTAGCATTTTCAAAACCTTTAAATTAGAGGTCGCACGTGATGCATTATTTTGGTGAAAGGTATATAAATTACTAATACGGTATCTCGTAAGTTGTATTCGTAAGATACATTTGAACTTTCAAAACTTTCAAAAGTCTACCTGTTTCAAGTAACAACTCAATTTTGAGACAAGCAAATTTATTCAAGGAAAAGGAAGGTATCGACAGTGTTAGTTCACGTGTCATTAATTTTTTGACGTGGTGGAAGGATAAATTTGACTCTAAATTTATCTTAATTACCTTTTGACAAGAAAATAAATTTAATGATAGTCGAAATTGTGAAAGATCGAAATTTATAAATAAGTGCGTTCACTATTGTTGTCGTTGTTGACTTTATTGGCTATAACGTCTTTTGTAGGTTTGCCTTTGTAAACCAGACTAAATTAGATTCAGATCTGACAATGAATAATGTCGCTAGTTTCTGAGAGAAGCTCAAGCTGAAGAATCGCAAGATTATGGCAATGGTCATTAACGTCAGACTTTGATGAAACCAGTTCTTACGAACTGTTAAGGTGGTAGGCTTTGTGTGTGTATACGTATGAAAGCGATATGTATGTGGTGTGTGTGTGTATAGAATAAGTGTGAAATGGATGCGGGACCAACGGCTTAACGTCGCTTCCGAACGACGGGAGATTACAACAGCGTACAGCCCAGCAAGCTGAAGAAAGCCGCCACCAAAACCTCGGCCATGCAGCAAGTGGTTTTCCTCGGGGCCACCAATCCGAGTACTTCCCACGCTCAACGACGCTGGACTTCAGTGTGCTAAGTGGGAACTGGTCAGCGCCGCCGATAAGCCCGCCGTCAGTGCGTTCACTATCGAAAACCATTTCATAATAAATTCGCGCGTAAGTTATTTGAAAAATACATATAAAATGGTTGAAATTATTTCATTACAACGGTGAAGGCTTTGCAAAATACCTCGGCAACCCTTCATGAAGACCAGGGTATGGTCACTCTCATTTAAAATACATACGCTTTCGATATATCTCTTTTCATCTATTTTTCTATTTCCTTTTTACGAATATATCTATTACAACCGAAATCCTATATGCCCGTGGGAACCAAAGTGTCAAAGTGTCAATGATAATCGGATCATTGGCCTTGAAACAATTGCCCAGAAAATACTGTATGCAAAAGAGTGTAAACATCCGCGCGGAAACATAGTTTTCACCGAAGTGGAATCTGTTTTCAAACAACGATTGGAAACCGATCTAGTGTCAAATATTAAATATTTGGTCCCGTCTAAATTAAAGACACGGTGCTAAAATACGTGAGTGATACGATAAGTGAGTACAAGTGCGTGAAAGCATGTGCGGTATTCGGTGGACAATTTGCGTTCGGGGGACAAGAGGACAATAAATATTTTGAGAACAAATGCGCATAACTATGTGCAACCAAAGACTTGTCCTAGTGGTTCGACGAAAAAGTGCGAGGGCCCATTCTGGCGGAACTCGAAGTGTTCCAACATCGCGACAGAGGATGCGCCTTGATCGGAATCATCAACTTCGAGGTCCAAGTCAATAAATTCAACCCTCTTCGCGCTGGTTCTTCAATCGATTTGGCTGAATGGATCAGAAAGAAGAAGGCGGTAGTAAACGTAAAAACTAAAAATGAAGTGTTTTGCTGTAGCCATCATGCTCTTTTCCTAAGCAAAGAAATAGTGACCGCTTGAAATCTTACCCTCACTATCACGAGCGTTTACAATTTTACGGCATCGAGTTCCCAGTCGCGCTCAAAGACGTTCCAAAGTTCGAAAGACTCAACAATATTTTGGTAAACGTGTTTATCAACGAGAGTGAACAAACCCTGATGATGAACCTGCCCGCGGATGAAAAAGAGCGACATGTTAATTTACTCTTTTGCACGGACGGTAAATCCAGTCATTAGTGCTGAATAAAAAATTCATCGCGACTAGTGAGTGCGAAGTGCAGCAAGACAGACGGTAGGAAACGCATTTGCAACCAATGTTTGCATTTTTTCACACCGAAGCAAAGTATATCGGACATAAAATTGACTGTAGTAATGTGAATGAGTGCACGATAAAATTTCCCGAGCCCGATTTAGAACATTTTAAAATTTGAAAAACTTTAAATTAAAATGTAAAAAAAAAAAAAAAAAAATTGTAAATTAAAAAAAAAAAAAAATTAAATATTTTATTTTAAAAAGGGTTTTTTTATAAAATTTAGGGTTACAATCTTAGACACTCGGCACTTGGCAATCTAACCGGTGGCTTTTTCGTCGATTTTGTAGTAGGAGGATCCTATAAAAATATATATATATATATGATGAGAGAGCGTGAGAGAGAGAGAGAGAGAGGGAAAAAGAGAGAGAGAGAGGGAGAGAGCGAGAGCGAGAGAGAGAGTGTCAAAGTGAGAAGGGGATCGTCGTGTCCAAAATCAGATTTCAGCC
>JABFPR010000337.1:0-10256 GCA_022817345.1 Neoscelio sp. ZL-2020
GCATTTGTATTACGCTTTCTAGAAAGAAGGGACCCAAATCGATCTTTAGGGAACCAGCACGTGTGATACACGACATAATGGTTTGGCGTTACAAGTCTTGTCTTGTCGTTCGGCATATATATGTGATAGTATTGTGAACTGTATTACACTTGGCGGTATGCAGGTGCTATCTAGTTGCCTGGTACTCATCTGCACTAATTGTAAGTAGACAGAGAGGGAGAGTTTGGGAAAGGAGGCTTGGTAAGGGAGAGAAAAGGACAGAGTTCGAGGGAAGCACTCAACAAGCAATTCCTAAAGGCAAATAGGCGATAAAGACGGAAATTGCCAACACCATTGATCTCTGATAAGCATACCGAGATGAGATCGAGTACAACCGAGCAACAGTGACCATATACACAGTTTAGATACAGTTTGTTTTTTATTTTTTTGTTGTAATTAGAAATTGTTTCAAAAGTAAAATTGTTTATTACTTGGAATGTTAGAAATTAATGATAAGGAAAAGTTTTAATTTTATTTAGTATCCTTATAATGATCCAACTTCGCTCATTTTCAAGTCATTTGACGAAACTTAATTAAGGATAACAAAGGAAATTTGTATTAAATCCGGAAAATAGTTCTAGACTTATTAAATTTGATTAAATCTTTTTGGTAAAATTTAATCAGACTTCATCGGATGTAATCTACTTAAAAGTTTCTATTTAATAATTGTTTGTGTTGTCTTGGAGATATTTTTAATGTTACTATAGGAAAATATTTGTTTTTCTTTTTTTTTTTGTTTAAATTAAGAATGGTTAATTAATAACTACTTACATTAATAGATATTATTTTGTTGATAATGTTGTAATAATTATAAGAGTGGGCATAACGAATTGTTATTATAAATATTCGATATGAACAAGTTTCATTACTAAATATTCAATATTGTTTAGATTTCAGACTGATGGTATATAAATTACACAATCATGATTTAACGAATATGTAAAGAAATCATAGTTTGTTTAATTAATGTACAGAAATAAATACATGAACATGACACTATATTTCTATATTAGATCCAAATAGTTATTGACTGTTATCAGGTTCAATGAGGGTATATGAAAATGTGGGGTAATTTTACTTGATATTAGTTATTAATTATGCAATAATTTTGTACAGTTTTAGTGTATCATGTTATTAAAAGACACGTCCTCTGTATATAACTGCAAAGATTTGTGCATTATAATAAATACGATTATATTTTCGAAATTAACAATCCCACTTACTCCATAAAAATGTACTTTATGAGATAATTGTGATTGTGTAATTTTTATCATAGAAAGTTCACACATTTTGTGTCTGCAAAACACTTTGCACACTTTTTTGTATTGATTTACGCATATGTAAACAAATTGATTCAAATTATGTATTATTTCTATCATTCAATGAAGAATAATGTGTGTAATTATTCAACCCTTTAACACTTATTGTAATCTACAATCAAACTTTGCGTGTAATTATCTTTTTTTTTCTGATTTCATATTATAAAATAGTTTTATTTAATTAGAAACTTTATTTTTGAAAACTTGAATTTATATATATTATAAAAAATTGTTAAAAGTTGAAATTAAGAAATTATAGTAAATAATAATGTTTGGATAATTTCCTTGCACTAATTGTGTTGACCTAAGAAGCAAATTTGTTACGCATATTTTGAAAATTTAAGATTAATCTGGCAGATAATTCGCATCAGAAAAATCGATTAGCGACTCTGTATTAACAAAGTGAAACTTGTATATAACGATTAAAAACTATTATATGAGGGTTGCCTTTTATATATCGGGAATGGACGATCCTGGTGCTACCATCTGACATCCGACGTCCCTATCGTAAAGTTTGACTTTTTATCGGTATACTTACTCAGAACGTTTTGATGTACAGGAGGAGCTATTTGTGTTGTTTACAGTGACATGCAAAATTCATCTCGGCCAAAAAATGAAATTAACTTTTTTAACTTTCGATGTGGATTATCTCAACAACAGTGAGCTTACAACAGATGAACTTAATTCGACTTTTGGCGATGAAGCACCATCAAAAACCACTATATATCGGTGGTATACGGAATTCAATGGTTCGCTCAGTGACGAATTTCACTGAAATTATCAAGAAATACGATAGCGGTGCTTCAAAACACGTCTATGAGATCGTGACAGGTGTCAAATCATGGATCTATGCGTATGAGCCCGAAAGTAAACAGCAGTCGACTGTATGGGTCTTTCAAGATGAGCCATATCCAACAAAAGTTGTTCGTGCATGAAGCACTTCGAAGCAAATGGTCGCTTGTTTTTTCGGAAAAACCGGACAAGTGGCAACGTACCATTAGTGAAACGTCGGATGGTCAATTCTTAATGGTACAGAACCATTTGTTTGCCAGATGTCTTCGGAAAAATAAGGAAAACCAACCGCCGAAGACGCATCATTCTCCACCAGGACAATGCGAGCTCTCACACATCGGCTCAAACAAGAGACTTTTTGAGAACTGAAAAAGTCGATTTGATGAGTCATCCATCTTATAGCCCTGATTAGGCACCGAATGACTTTTTTTTATTCCAACACATCAAAAATAAATTACGAGGTCAACATTTTTCGACGCCTAAAGAAGCGGTTGATGCGTTCAAAATGCGTTTTCTTGGTACCTCAATCGGAGTAGAAAAAGTGCTTCGAAAATTGGTTCGAGCGCAAGCATAAGTGTATTGATCTTAATGGAGAATATTTTGAAAAACAATAAAGCCATGTACAATGATTAATTTCTATTTTTTTTGTTCTCTATTCACGTAATATGAAAGGCAACCCTCGTAGATGGCGGTTGTTTGAAAAAATGACTGTGGTCGAAAGTACCAACCTTATAAAGCTTAAGTTTGAAGTTTGAAGACGATACGTTGTTTTAGTATTTGGTTAACAACCATTAATAGTGAACGCTCTCAGCGAATTTGTAAACATGGAGAAAATTTGTCATCGTTATGTGATACAATACTTTCATTTGAAAGGTCTCAGTCCAACCAATATAAAAGTCGAGCTAGACTCTGGGAGAATCTGCTCCATCGTTTACAACAATAAAATATTGGGTGGCAGAGTTTAAACCAGGCCTTACGAACTGCCAAGACAAACATCGCTGTGGTCGACCAAACGAAAAAACCATTTCAGAAATGGTGTAGAATATCCACAAAATGGTATTGAATGACAATCGTCTGAAAGTACGCGAGCTAGCAGACATGGTAGGCATTTCAAAAAGTGCTGTACATCGCATATTGATTGAAAATTTGGACATTACAAAGCTGTGCGCAAGATGGGTGCCGCATTTGTTTACATGGAACAGAAACAGCGTCGTGAGGATGTTTCAGTCGAGTGTTTGGCGATGTTGCACAGCAATAAAGCCTAGTTTTGCGACGATTTAAAACAAAAAAATACGTCTTCATTCAAACCATCGCAATTTTCTAATGAATTATCGTAAAACATGTTTTTTTATTTTCAACTCAAAATTTAACATCTTCCTTGTTGAATTTAATTAAATAATTATTTGTGAATAATTCCGATGTATTAAACCAAAGCGTGTTAAATAATACAATACATTATTAAACAAAAACGTGTTTATTCTTTTAAAGTGTTCATTATTAAAGCGATGCACAGAACCGAACAAAATTTGTCCGTAAAATCTATTTGAAATCAAACAGATTCTACTTTAAAATCATTTCTTTATTATACCTATAATTTTTTCCACCTAGTTACACTACCTTAAAGTTATTACTGTATTTTGGTTAATTTTTTAAACAAAGCACTATATTTTTATTATAAAATGACCTAATTTAAATCGACATGCTAAGTTTAAAAGTTGAGTCTTTAAGCTTTAAAACACGTTTCCAAAATTAATTTTATATTGAAATTTTTCAAAGCAAAATTAATTTTGAACATTTTTATAAGTTTGAATGTCTTATTGTAGAATCCGTTACTAAATGTTGTAGCTTTACTACAACATAAAGTAAATATTACATTCGTAAATGAAAGACAATTATTATTTTATATGAGATGTTTGGTTCAAATTAAATTGTGTAATAGTTTATTTGTGTCACTAATATTATTAATAAACATTATAATTGTAATACAATTTTAAAGTCATAATTAGAATTGTCAAATTGTTAGACGATAGTTAAGATATACCCAATTTAACAATTCATTATATTATAATCATAGATATTTAAAAGTTTTTAGTTATTAACTTGAACAATTTTCAGTCAGGTGAAAAAATTCTTTCAGCAATAAATACTCACTTTATAAGTCTCTTGTTAATTATTATTTTACTGTTTGAGTCAAAATAAATTTTTTCTTTGCACATCATGCAATAAAATATTCCGAATTCGAGCGCTAGGCCCTTTCTTCGGCTACTCAATTATATATTGTTTGAAAGATTTGATCGTAATTTCAACTTTTCGGGATTTATAAGACATTTGAATTAAACATTAATTTCAAACTATTTTCTTTTAATATTATTTCGAATATAATTATTTTTGAGTTATTACTATAAAAATAATTGTTTTTTAAACTTTAGGTACTTTATTAATATAATAGTAAATATACAATTATTACCATAATTTACACAAAATATTTTCTTATGAAGATCATTAAACAACTGGTAAAATTCATGATGTACTAATAATTTAGCAATTTTTTTCTATATGGATATTTCTTGAGACTTGTTTTAAGTAAGCTTTCGATCTTTCAAATATCCGTACAGTTTTTAGTCCATTTTTCGATCTACATGATGTGAAATTTCAGTTTGTAGATGGGACTGAAATCAATATAATTTAAAAATAATTGTATGCTTTTAAAATATTTATAAAATATTGCACGTATATGACATTTAAATACTGCAAAAAAAATTAAAGTTTGTAAATATATTATTAATGATGTTAATATATTTCATTTTTAGGTACTACTATTACTATTACGTCAGGTATTACCTAAACCAAAATTCAATATCGTCCTATTTTTAGTTTCTCTCACCTAAAATTTTTTTTATGTCAACACCAACATTTTTATTTTATTAAACCTTTAACGAAGCAACTAAAGTTCTTCATTTCTAAGAATATATAAGATATTTGTTATAGTTTGTATCAATACAATCAGAAATTGCAATAAAGTTACTGGCTCTGAACTATTTTGGGCTTATTAATATTTTACTTTTAATCTATTTTAACATCAGAAGAGTTAAGAAAATATAAATACACAACATTTGAAAGTTTTGCAGAATTGATCACTCTAATTTGTACACTTTGTACTTATTTTTTTAAAAAACACTAAATAAATAACTCGACATGGAAAAAACTCCTATTAACCATTATTCTTTCAAACTATCATATATAAGTTTAATTATATAATTAATCTTGCTATTTTATACATTTCACTCATTTGAATGTCAATTCATCAAAAGTCATCAAATATAACATCAATTTCGACTTCTTTTTAGGAGAGATTGAATAAGAGTTAAAATCAACACGTCCAATTAACATATATTTTCATATATTTATTAAGTATGATATAGTATAATTTATTATTATTATTATTACTAAAACGATTACAATAATATACTTTTTAAAATTAATTTAAAAAACCTAATTATTATTAGGATTTTTTCTACGTGTAAACGATTTTTATGTTCTATTATTATTATACAACCATTCTTCTATTTATAAAAGATGAAATGTTCCAATTATAATGTATAAATCGCATTCTAAACAGGGTAAAAACGTAGAAAAATACTATTATGAAAAATTTATCATGATTATTAAAATAATTCTAATATTTGTGCTAATTATGCCTTTATCATATTTCATATAATTAACGAAATACAATGTTATATTTCACTTTATTAAAAATGTCATTAATGAAACTGGTAAAAAAAATTCTCATCTTAAATATGAGAAAAGTCATACTTCAAAGTAACTGTAAAAATTGTTTTTTTCTTTTTTAAATTCCATTAATTATTTCTTTGTAATTATGACGCCCGTGTTACTAAAAGCATACAAATATTACAAATTACAATACGAAGTATTAATTGGGAGCTGAACCGACTGTATTTCAGACAAAAAGTTTCGGCGTATTTCTTTTAATGATTTCCTTCATTATAAGTTGATATTCGTATCGTGACAGTTCGCTGATTTAATAAACATTACGGTTCTCAATCACAGCACTCATTTTATTCAATTTTATCATTTTTGTATCAAACATTGAATGGATGTTGACGTGCATCGTAAACAGGGACAATGCTACGCGAAACGATGCCGTTCGTTGCGCCAACAGAACCGTGATCGGATGATTTCATTTGCGAGACATTATTGTTAAGTGCACGGTCGCTTATTAATTCGTTGAAAGGATACGTCTACTGGCTCTTCATTGCCGTCATAATCGTTAAAGCTGTTAATACGAACCGAAGAAGAATTTTTTATTTTTAAAAATTCTAAAAATTGTTAGAATTATATTTGTACTAAATTATCATTTTAGATTAGAAGGTTTAATAATGGATGTATATTATTTTTCATTGTAATGCGTTTTATATGTTCTCTTTTATATTCGTTGGTATTATTGTATCAACAATTATACCTAATCATGAAAAAGTTTAATGATTAATAAGTACGGCAGGTGCTTCATCACCTACACATTTGCAGCAACGAAACTAACGCAGCACTGGTGATTTGGATAACCATGCACCCTAACGGGAAAATTCCAACTCAAACCAAAGTGGTCATTTGTCTGTTGCCTGTCCGATGAATCTCGGTGGATCCACCAATTATTCACCAATGAATAAGTTTGGAAGATAATTGGTGGAGATATGGACATTCGTTGGTGAGGCAATAGAAAAATATCCGCTGTTAGAATTATCCTGTTAGGGTCAAAGGATTCTTGCTTACTTTAATTGGTAGCAACGTGCAGCTCCATGTTTTATGTACGCACCTCAAACGTAATATATGATGTATGACACTTGTATACATTGTATCCTGCTAACCAAATTTCAAGCCATTCTTATATTATGTGTATGCATATTTAATACGCCGCATACCGGCATTTCTGCAAAACTTTGCGACCCTCCAATTAAAACAACACGAAATAAATTAGAATCTTTCACTAAAAAACTGCTTTATGCCTTCGCTGGGAACCAACCCCAGATTTTCTCGTAACATGCGAGATGCTTTAAAACGACTAAGCTATGGAGGGTGACGATATTTTCAGTGAAAGATTTATTACTGGTAGATGAATTATGTTTTTTTAATGATACATTATCTTCAACGATCGATAATATACATATAATCCGGTAAAGTCGAAGATTTATTATTCGACGAAATAATAACTCTGAACGAATTATTAAGGAAAATAAGTATTAACAATTTATTATAAATAATAATTCTTCAACTTCATCGGAATTTCGAAACTACAACGACATCTATACGTGGTTAATGGTATTATTTACCTAATCAATCTTTGATGATAATGTATATTTGAAAAAATTATAATACATCTAGCAGTAATAAATCTTTCACTGAAAATGTTGCCTCTCACCGTAGCTTAGTGGGTTTAATTCATCTCACATGTTACGAGAAGACCTGGGTTCAGTTCCCAGTGGTGGCATAAAAAGGTTTTTTTAGTGAAAGATTTAAATTTATTTCGAGTTGCTTTAATTAAGGGGACGCAAATTCTCGCTAAAACTTCTGTACGCAGCGTAATAAATATGCGTACACATAATATGAGAAAGTCAATGTCTTGACTTTCTTATAAAAATGTAATGGTTTGCCCATAATTGTATTTAAAATACTAATTATACAGTTAACTCGCACGTATGTAATACTGTAAAAATTCCATATTTCATTAATTATATAGTTAACGCGTGCACTGCCTAAACAGATTATATTATTTCAAACTTTGTATGAATATAATTTTGATAAATGATTGTGAATATCTTAATGAATGTTTCTTACTAAATCAGCATGAAAAATTGAGTGGTTGGATGTTATAATGGGATCGCGTCGAATTGGTGGGATAAGTATCGTCCACCAGACTAATTTTGAACATCGCTTGAATTCATACAATCAACTATTTTACGTAATAATTACTGTAATCGAAGATAAATCCATTAAAAACTACTTGTTTGTAATTAATTTAATTCTAATTTGTAATCGACGAAAATTCATTACGTATGAATATGTAATGTAATATGGAAACCAAATTATTCCAAACGAAATAAGTAAATGTAAAAGATACTTTTAAGTATATTTCTTTACAATAAATGTTTTTACAACTTGAAGTTTAAACAAAATAACTCCAAATAATTTAATTATGGTTTTGTATACACAACCTGTCTTTCACGAGATAAAATTATAAAGTACGAGTATTCACTGTATAAAATAATGTGCTGGCTCAACACAGATATCTATAAGACCAACATAAAATCTAAGCTAGATGAATATATTAAATATTGCAGACCTTTCATGTTGGTACTACATGTTGTATGAATTCAAGTTAAAAACTATATGTATTATATGAGCAATTAATTTGAAGTTAGTAATAATATGTTGACATTACACGGTGGACAATGCTATTATAACAGAAACTAAATGTGAAACTTGTCTTAACAAAATAAATATGAAAAAATTTGCCCGTGATCACTCTACAAAATGTGTAATAATAGTTTACACGAACAAAAATATTTTAATTAAATATACATATGTTTTTTGAACATATTATCAATAACAAATTATATGTAAAAATATATGCAATTATTATTTTTAATGTATTTTTGTTACACTGTAATAGGTTAACCTGTAAACAGTCACGCGATTATTGCTGTCTTAATATTCACCAAGTAAATTGCACAGAAATGTTTTTATTGTGGAGTGCAAAACATTCTCAATGCAAAATAAATATGTTTAATTCTATTTTAATAAATTAAAGTACTGTGCGTTTAAATATTATTCTAAATGTATGAATAAATGAAAATATGCATGAAATTACAAAGTTTGGCATTGTATCTCTTAAATATTTACTTTCCTGCATTTTATCTTTTAAATATTTATCATTATTAATATTCGTATCATTAATGTATATATAGTCTAATTAAAACATAACCTTATTAATATAGCAATTTTAACTTAATTTAATTATTTATTTATGAATAATGATAATATAATATTATGAGTCAATAATATTATATTTATCATTATAATATAATAATATATAACGTCTTAATGACGTATTAAAATTGTCAACAGAATTATTAACAGAATAACTAAATAAATTCTATTCTGCAGAATTAGATGTGATGGTAATTGTTTTTAATAATCATGGTCATGAGGTTTGTTTAGAAGAAAAACATATATATGTCTATCTGACACGTCAAACCTTCCATATTTGGCATATATAGAGAAAACGGTATTTTTATTTATTATACATAAAATACATCTCGCAAATGTGTAATATTTTAAATATTGCCGTTAAAAATATTCTTATACATTTCACTCATTTGAATGTCAAATAGTCAAAAGTCATCAAATTTAACATAAATTTGGACTTGTTTTTAGGAGCGATTGAATAAGAGTTAAAATCAACATGTCCAATTAACATATATTTTCATATATTTATTAAGTATGGTATAGTATAATTTATTATTATTTTTATTACTGAAATGATTACAGTAATATTTTTTTTATATTCAATTTAAAAAACCTAATAATTATTAGGATTTTTGTCTACGTGTAAACGATTTTTATGTACAATTATTATTATACAAACATTCTTCTATCTATAAATCCTAACCTATTCTGCAGAATTACATGCGATGGTAATAGTTTTTAATAATCATGGTCATGAGGTTTGTTTAGAAGAAAAAAATATATATGTCTATCTGACATGTCAAATCTTCCATATTTGGCATATATAGAGAAAACATATATATTAAACATAAAACAAAAGAAAAATGATACTTTGCAAAACAAGGAGAAAACTGAATTAGAAGTTAAACATGCTTTTTTAATATTTGTAGTTCAATATTAAGAATAATCTCGCTGATGTGTAATGTTTTATAATAAAATTCAACAAGTAAAATAATATAATGTGAAATGATCTATTTACCGACATAACTTTTCATGTCGATTGTAAATCATGTATATGTTAAAATTACATAGTGTCAATGTTGAGTTAGCATAATAAGACCAGCTTCATGTTTTTTGTTGACCTGG
>JABFPR010000338.1:0-10256 GCA_022817345.1 Neoscelio sp. ZL-2020
TTTTGGCTGTCATTTGCTGTATCTTCCAACATATTCACCAGATTTGAATCCAATAGAACACTGTTGGCATACCATTAAAAGCCGCCTCAGACCTCTAATGTATAAATATACAGACTTACAACTTTTGATTGGTAATACCATAATGGAAATTTATCATTCATTTTAGAAAATACTATAGTATGAGTCACAAAGGTTGTTGTTACGATAATGCCGTTTCGGAAAGCTTTTTTAGTTCACTCAAGAGGGAGTTACTCATTGATACTTCACAACACTCTGCACAACAAGCTAGAACCACCATATTTGAATATATAGAAATTTTTTATAACAAACAGCGTAGACATTCCTCTATTAACTATTGCATTCCTGAACTTTTTGATTCATTATTTCCATAACAAAAACGTCTTGACTTCCTGTCAACTTTTTCTGGGCAAGGTCAGGTCACTAGACACCCATGCAGCTGTGCATAGAATGACAGAAGAGACTTGCGTTAGATATTGTTTATTTACTTTCAATCTTTTCTATCAGCTTTTTAACTAAGCCTCTTAGCTTTTTACTGGATTCATCAAGCTCTTGAATCTGCGAGCTATGCTCTTTCACTAGTTCCTTATAGTTACCTCTTATGTAGTCAATCATTTCCTTCATCTGAGCAATCATCTTGTTGACATCCATACTACCCAAATCAGGTACCATGCCAGGCATAGCCCCTTCTAATATACCGCCAGCCATAAGCTGCTGAGACATTTGCATAAGTTGTTTTAAAGCCTGATTAAGCAATTCAGGATCCTTGGCTAATTTTTCTATTTGCTCTTTGCAAGTATCCGTATACTGCTTCATAAATTCATCTTCTTGCCCTTTGTCTATCATAATTATAACCTACCTAAAAATACGTGTTCTTTATTATGTATTGTTTTAAAATTAAAAACAATACAAAATACCTATCACAATTGCATTAATACTTTTTAAATAATAAAAAATGCTCCTTTGCTTATAAAGGGTCACATACCTTCTTTAACCATTCCTTATCTTTTACGCTATTTTCTAAGTTTTCATAGACAAATTGATGATAGCTATTTATCCATTCAATTTCATCTTTAGTAAGCATTTGCAAATCTATTAGCCTTCTATCATATGGAATGGAGGTCAGTTGTTTAAAGTTTAAGATGCCATTTTCCTGCCTATCAACATACATCAGATTTTCAATTCTTATTCGATACTCTCCCAGAATGTAATAGCCAGGTTCGTTGGAAAGTATCATTCCTGGCGTGAGTTTCACTTTATTGTCCTTTGATATTGCTTGTGGTCCTTCGTGTACTGATAGGTAACTTCCTACTCCATGCCCTGTACCATGCATATAGTCCATTCCAAATTTCCATAAATGCGTACGTGCTAATATATCCAATTCTCCACCAGTAGTGCCAGGAGGAAAGATGACACTTGCTATAGCAATGTGAGCTTTCAACACTATTGTATAGCGGGTTATTTGTTCATCAGTTAGATTGCCAATTGCTACAGTTCTTGTCACAACCGTTGTGCCATTAAGGTATTGGCCACCAGAGTCAATCAAATATAGTCCTCTTTTCTGAATTACCTTATTCGTCTTACTGCTTGCACGATAGTGAATTATCACACCATTTTCATTAAATGAGGAAATTGTTGGAAAACTTGGTTGCTTAAACAAATCCTGCTCTTTTCTGTGTTCTAAAATCCTTTCTTCAGCTTTGAGCTCAGTGATTCCATTGCCAACATTATTTTCAAACCAATATAGAAAATTTGTAACTGCCACTCCATCTTTAATGTGTGCATTTATAGCCCCAGCTATTTCAGTTTGGTTTTTTACTGCTTTATGAATTAGACAAGAATCTTCTCTTTCAGCTACCTGTTTATCTTTTATTACAGCCATGATACTCATTGGAGTTGTGTTTGGATCTATAACTATTGAATTTAGCTTGTGCAGCGAATTTTCTAGCTCACTAATATCAAAAATATTTATATGATTGCCTAAATTTGCTTCTATAATTGAATGTTCTTTATCTTGAATAAACAAATCAACATTACCGCTTTTATACAATATAGCACGGCCCAATATACGTGGAGTATATTTAGCATTTTCGTTTCTTAAATTTAATAACCACGAAATTGAATTTGGATCAGTTACAAGCACTACTTCAGCTTCTTTATCCATGCTTCTAGCTATTTTTTCATATTTGTTCTTACTACTTTCACCAGCATATTTAATAGAATGTAAAACCACTTGTTTTCGATAGTCACTTTTTTCCAGCTAAACAGGGTATAAATTACAGATATTCTCATACTTTCTTATATCTTCTATGGTAAAATATTGCAAATAATAACCTAGTGGGGCAGTCGATGTTAAGTTTGCTTTTATCCATTCGCGTGGATCCTCTTCTTGTATATTATATACTTGAAAATTGCCCTGATCGAGCTGATTGTGAGCTTGTGTGATATAGCGTCCATCTATAAAAAATGGGCACTTGTTGTTTTTTGTAACAATGAGCAGCCCATTTGTTCCTGTGAAGCCACATAACTTAGTTAACTCGCCTGAATATTCATTTAAATATTCGTCTTTAGTATGCAACGCAAATGCATCAACGTTTATTTCGTACATAAAAGAACGAAATTCTTCGATTTTTGACATATACCTCACGTAAAACTAGCAGCTACTTTCGTTTTCTTATTACTAAGGTACACTAATATGCTTACTATCGCTGCGGGAGTGATGCCTTGTATTTGCTTTGCAATGCCAATCGTCGCTGGTTTTATCGTCTGCAACTTTTCTATTACTTCACTTGACAGGCCTTTAACTTGTGAATAGTTAAAATCAATTGGAATTTGAGTGTTAATTTCCTCTCGTAAAAATTTCATATCTGCTTCTTGTCTTATTAGATAAGGTTTGTATTTTGCTTCAATTTCAACCGCTTCGCATATTTTATTCTTAGTTATGCTACACATCGTGGTGTCATTCTGGCACTCCATTTTGTCATTCCAGCGCGTGACGCTGGAATCTACATTTTTTCCAGTGTCAGCTGCATCCGTTTTATTATCATTCCAGTGCTGGATCCCAGTGTCAGCTACTCGGATGATATGAGAGTGTCCTGAGATGACGGAAGAGGATCCAGTATCCGTTGTGCAGCGCGTAATGCTGCTTAACTCCGGCAATATTATATAATATATCTTGTAATTTATTCCAGTCGATGTTTGGATAGCTGAGTAAATCTAGTGACGTTTTTCTTATTCCATCATAAGATATTTAATACCATAGAACCTGAGCTGCTCAGGAGTAATCGTCAGACTCCCTAACTTCCCTTCAAGTTGCTTAATGGATTCAAGTTTATTCTGTAAAATAGAGTATCTATCATGCGACACAAGGGAAATGTCATAGCCTTTTTGCGTTAATCTTCTATCTGCATTGTCTGACCTGATAGCTAGCCTATATTCTGCACGTGAGGTAAATAATCTATAAGGCTCGATCACCCCTTTGGTGACCAAATCATCTATCATTACACCGATATATGAATCTGTGCGGCGAAGAACAAAGCTTTCTTTTTTTTCAGATGCAGAGAGTGCTGCATTAATTCCGGCGATAATTCCTTGCCCTGCTGCTTCTTCATATCCAGTGGTGCCATTAATTTGGCCAGCAAAATATAGACCTTTAATTTTCTTAGTTTCAAGAGTATGGCTTAGTTCTCGTGGATCAATATAGTCATACTCAACTGCATATCCAGACCTCAATATTTCTGCGTTTTAAAGTCCTTTGATACTCTTTATCATTCCATTTTGCACTTCAACAGGCAATGAATTTGAAATTCCGTTTGGGTATACAGTATCATTATCCAGCTCTTCTGGTTCTAAAAATATTTGGTGACTACTTTTTTCTGCAAATTTATTAACTTTAACTTCAATGGATGGGCAGTATCTTGGTGCAACAATGTCATCCAAATACGAAGAAGCTGACCTATGAAGATTTTCTCTAATTATTTTATGCGTATTTTCATTAGTATGGGTAATAAAGCATGATACCTGAGGTTGGTTAATTTTTTCTGTGAGATAAGAAAACGGCACAGGTGGGTTATCACCCACTTGTTCTTGCAACATTGACCAGTTTATAGTATTACGATCATGCCTCGGTGGAGTTCCGGTACGCAGTCTATCTAAAATCATACTTCTTCAACGTATTTGCAAGTTCTACTGCAGGCTTATCTCCCATTCTTCCTGAAGGAGTTGTTTGCTCTCCTTTTACTAAAAAGCTTTACTTTTTTTTTAATAAATAATTTTCGATATTAGATTTGGTCTGATCAAAACTGTAATTATCTGCTGGAGAAGAATATGCCTGCTTCATAACTTTATGTTTATATATTAAATCATCGGAGCTTTCTTTAAGAAACGACAACGCTTCCTTCTGCGCATCAGCATCGTTCTTATCTATTACTTCAAGCTCTTCTAAGCCAAATATTATTCCATTCATAGAGTTAGCAAAGTCATGAAGCAGCCTTCCTGATAGCAGTTCCGTTATTAACAGTATGTTTTTGGTATTTTTATTCATTGGATAATTATAAATGATTTAAGTTACCCTATATTGGTAAGCATATAATAGCCAATTAAGAGAAAGTTTCGTTGCACTTTTTATATCAAGGCATTAGTATAGTATTAACAATTTTAAAATTTATGGAAGGATTATGAATACTTATATCAGATCAGGAATAGATCTTGAACTATATAATAAGTTAATAAAAGAAGTCAAGCCTATTGCTCAAAAAACTACTAGAGAAGAAGTAATCAGCGAAATAGGTTCATTTTCTGCGTTGTTTGATTTTGTTGCACTAAGTAAGAAATATGACCATCCAGTACTCGTTTCCTCAGCTGATGGAGTGGGTACGAAACTGTTGATAGCTCAAGAAGTGAATAGGCATGGTACTATAGGTATAGATTTAGTTGCAATGTGTGTAAATGACTTACTTGCACAAGGAGCAACGCCTTTATTTTTCCTTGATTACTTTGCAACAGGCGTTTTGAGCAAGGACGTGCTATTATCTGTGGTCCAAGGCATTGTAAAGGGGTGCAAGCAAGCTAAAATAGCATTGGTTGGTGGGGAAACTGCAGAAATGCCTGGAATGTATGATAATAATCACTATGACCTTGCAGGGTTTGTGGTTGGTGTAGTTGATCGAAAGCAAATTCTTCCAAACTGTAGCATGATGAAAGTAGGTGATTATATAGTTGGCTTAGAGTCAAGTGGAATTCACTCAAATGGATTTTCTTTGGTGCGCCATATTTTCAAAGGCTTAGGTATAAATTATAACGACTCATCTCCATGGAATAATCAGCTTTGGAAAGAAGTGTTGCTCGAACCAACAAAAATATATGTTGATTCTTTGTTGCCTATTATGCCAGAGGTAAAAGGCATTGCACATATAACAGGTGGTGGCTTGATAGATAATATTCCGCGGATTCTTCCAAAAAACTTATTTGCAAACATAGACATTAATTCCTGGAAATGGCCAGATATATTTTAATGGCTAACAAAGGAGGGTAAAATAGAGAAGAAAGAAATGATAAAAACATTTAATTGTGGTATTGGCATGGTATTGATCGTAAGTCCTGAGAATATGCAAAACGTGAAAAATCATTTCCAAAAACGTGGAGAAAAAATTGAAATTATTGGAAAACTTGATGAGGCATGTAACCCTCCACTTGATAGAGTAGTATTTAGTTAGTCTAACTTTACTGACAGTCTTTTTGCAACTTCTAGGTACTCTTCCTTTAAGTCTCCTAAATTCAAACGAAAGACGTCTTTATCTAGCTTTTTATAAGTATTTTTATCCCATAACCTGCAGTTATCAGGGCTGATTTCATCGGCTAAAATGATTTTAGCACTGTCGTTTATCAATTCTAACTTGAGATCAACTAAATATATATTTGCATTTGAAAATAGGTGGACTAAGATTTCGTTGATTTTTAAAGTTGTAGTTTTAGCTTCATCCATTTCTTTGCTAGATAGCCAATCAAAATACAGTATATGATTTTCATTCACCATTGGGTCGGCTAGGTCATCATTTTTGTAAAAAAACTCGATTATAGGAGATGTAAGTGCCTCACCTTCTTTGATATTAAAACGTTTGCAAAAGCTGCCAGCTGCAACATTTCTAACTACCACCTCAAGAGGTATTATCTTGAGCTTTTTGACTAGCTGTTCTCTTTCGTTTAGAGTTTTTATAAAGTGCGTGCTAGTTACTGCTTCTTCAAGCTTTTCCATGATAAAAGCACTAACATGATTATTAATTATTCCTTTGCCCTCAATAATTTCATATTTTTTCTTATTGAATGCTGTAACATCATCTTTAAAGTGCTGTATAACAGTTGATGAGTCTTCAGTTTCAATAATGGCTTTCGCTTTACCTTCGTATATTGTTTTATTCAGTGACATGCTTAATTTAACTATATATTATATCAATTTACTGTTCTTAGAGTATAGCTCCAAATAACTTAGAATAAACCTTAATGGCATTCAATGTTACAATATTAACCATATTTCCAGAAATGTTCCCCGGTTTTTTGAACTATTCTCTTGCCGGAAAAGCGTTAGAAAAAAAAATATGGAACCTTGAAGTGATAAATATTCGTTCTTTTGCGAAAGATAAACATTCAACTGTGGATGATGTTCCATACGGAGGTGGAGCAGGAATGGTTATGCGTTCTGATGTAGTTGGTGATGCAGTAGATAGTATGCTCTCTGTTCATAAAAACACTAAGTTTATTTACATGACTCCATCTGGAACTAAGTTTAATCAGAATATTGCCAGAGAATTATTAGTTTCCTCATATAACAATATTGTGTGGTCGATTTGAAGGTATTGACCAAAGGATAATTGATGCGTATACTCCTTATGAATTAAGTATCGGAGATTATATACTTTCAGGAGGTGAGCCAGCTGCGATGGTGGTTCTCGATGCATGCATTAGACTTCTTCCAGGTGTAGTAAATAATTCCGATAGTATTATTGAAGAAAGTTTTAGTTATGATGTTGGTATGCTTGAATATCCTCAATATACTAGACCTGAGCAGTGGAAGGGATATAAAGTACCTGGAGTTTTGTTATCTGGCAATCACAAAAAAATAAGTGATTGGAGGCAGAAGCAGTCTTATGTTATAACAAAAGAGCGTAGGCCTGAATTATTGAATGGAGAGATAAATGACAAATTTACTTAAAAAGTTTAACGAGCGGCAAATGCAAGTGTTAGCTAAAGAAATACCAGAATTTCGTCCTGGTGATGATTTGAAGGTCACTTTTAAAGTAGTTGACGGTGCAAGTGAACGTATACAGATATTTGGAGGTGTATGTATATTAAAAAGGAACCGCGGGTTACATTCTTCTTTTGCAGTCAGAAAAGTGAGCCATGAAGAAAGTATAGTGTCTCAATTTTTTGTTTATTCTCCTGCACTGGTTTCAGTGCAAGTGACAAGAAAAGGAAAGGTTCGTAGAGCAAAACTGTATTATCTGTGCAAGTTGTTTGGAAAAGCTGCAAAGATCAAAGAACGTACTACTTATGTTAAAAAGAAATCTAAGTAGATACAATAGGGAGTGATGTCAATGTCCCAGCACTTCCCCAGTGTCATCCAAATAGCTGATACTGGGATCTACCTTATTCTATATCATGGATGTTGTTTTTAGCATGGAGTCTGTTACCAATTGTCTGATTTGTAAATATTTTTATAACTGGATTCCAGTGTCGGCTACTTGCATGACATCAACGGTTATTAAACTGGACGTTTGTACAGCTGTGGGCTTGATGATAGGATCCAGGAAAGATAAATGAGTATAAAGAAAAAGTTCCTTAAATTACTTCAGTCAAGGCGTGTACATGCTCGTATAAAAAGGAAAAATAAAAAGAATAAAGCATTACGTTTTTGTTCTTTCACGGCACTAGTTATCTCATTTAGCTGTCCTGTGTGTATATTATTGAGTATATTAGTTAACTCTTACAGTGCCTTAACAGTAACGAAAATTTTATTGCCAGTTGAAATAAGTGCTGATCTTACTTTAACAAATAGTGCTAGTGATTTGCGGTATAAGTCCGTTGGTTTACTCAACGATTCTTTACGTAAGGTGTTTAAAGGAACTGATTTTAAAGACAGTGACGAAATTTTAAGTCGTAATTCTTACAAAGAACTAGAGAAACTTTTTTGTAAGAAAGTAAAAGATAGTGGTGAATATGAGATCTGGTTTACCGCGTCAAGTATAATTAATTCAATAAATAAAGATAAACATTTGAATGATCGTTATGCTAAATTACTTGATTGGCTGAAAGAAAAGAGGAGAGTGAAAAAATTTTTTAATAAGTCTTTATTCCTTAAATCTGACTCTCGTGAACCTGAGAATGCAGGGATTTTAGGGGCATTTATCGGTTCATTAATGACAATTATAGTGTGCCTAGCATTAGCTTTACCAATAGGAATTATGTCGGGCATCTGTCATTACGAATTTATGCCTAAAAATAGGCTAATGACTAATATTGTAGAAATTAGCATGAATAATCTTGCTGCAGTGCCTTCAATAATATTTGGTGTAGTGGGCTTAACTCTCTATCTTGGCATATTTGGGCTACCACGCTCTTCACCATTTGTTGGTGGAATGACTCTTTCATTTATGATGTTACCTAATATTATAATTGCAACAAAAAATGCCTTTGCGAATGTTCCTATTACGATAAAAGATGCAGCGTTTGCGCTCGCTGCGCCTCGCATCAAGGTGATATTAGATCACTCTTTACCGATTGCGTTACCAAGAATAATACATGGTACTGTGCTTGCAATTGCAAGGATTTTAGGTGAATCTTCCCCTTTACTTACGATAGGTATGGTGGCATTTATTGCTGATACACCTACGTCCTTTTTCGATCCGGCGACTGTTCTGCCTGTACAAATATACATATGGTCAAGTAGTCCTAAAATTGCATTTATTGAACTTGCTGCTATTGCAATTATAGTTTTACTATTGGTGTTATTTGCGTTAAATTTAGTAGCAAATTTTGTAAAAAAGAAATTTGAATTTTTTAATTTTTAGCAATTCATGAAAATCACGGCCCTATCTGGTTATGGCTTAAATTGCGAAAAAGAAACCGCATTTGCATTTATGGAATGCAGCAGAAAACATGGTATTAGTAATATTGAAGTAAAAATCGTTCACATTAATGATAACATAGATAATCCAAGTGAACTGAAATTAAGCAATATACTTGCAATTACAGGAGGTTTTTCATATGGTGATGGCACTGGTGCTGGTAATGCGTTTGCTTTACGTATTAAAAACAACTTGTTGGATGAGTTTCAAGAGTTTTTATCTCAGGACAAACTGATTATAGGAATATGTAATGGTTGTCAGATATTAGTAAAATTAATTCCAGAGTTCTCTAGTCTAGATTTAATCCATAATGACATAGGCAATTATCAATGCCGTTGGATTAGAGTGGGAGTTAATCTGCAGAGTAATTCTGTTTGGCTACGGGACCTGAGTGAACTATATCTTCCTATTGCTCATGGAGAAGGCAAATTTTTTATGGATCAAGATATTTTGAACCAATTGATTGAGAGCAATTCCACCGCATTACGTTACATTGATGAAAATGGCAACTATGCTAACCTACAATTTCCTTACAATCCGAACGGATCTACATACGACCTAGCAGCTTTATCAGATAAAAGTGGAAGAGTGCTAGCTTTAATGCCCCCTCCAGAGAGGGGAATATTTTTTACTCAGCAAGATAATTGGCCTCTTGAAAAAGAAAAGAGCAAGCGTTTAAATTGATGGAAACTATATCGGACTTCTCAGTTTAGATTTTCCCTATCCTAATAACAGCAATATCTATTGGATGGCTGTTTTTCGTAATTACCAACGCCAAGGAGTAGGGTATAAGTTAGTCGAAGCAGCATGTAGTTTGGTAAATACTGCCAGAACAATGACTGTTGAAACCCTGAGCCCAAATGCATCAGATAAAAATTACCTAAAAACATACAAATTTTATGAGTTTTGTGGATTTGAACCATTATTCAATTTAAAACCCCAAGGTTACAAGTGGAACATGGTTTACATGATGAAAAATCTCAACCAAACTCAGAGCCTGTCTTGAAAGGACTTAAGTAGCTAATTTAGTAAGCATAGAAGTAATCATATTAAAGAAGATATTGGTTTTTGAAGTAAGAGGAGAATGCTCATAATCATTGCTCATGCGCCTAAAATTGG
>JABFPR010000339.1:0-10196 GCA_022817345.1 Neoscelio sp. ZL-2020
AAACATACAAATGCTTGCCGCTAAAATTTGAAATCAGCCTATTCAATATCAGCGCCAACGGATTAGAAGTGAACTAAAATCACAGTTTTTGTCTTACCCCTTCCACTAAAATTTGCGTGAGTGTCCATGGGCTGATTTATACTTAAAAAAATAATAAGTTTGATTTCATAACCTCAATTTTTAATTTGAAGCTTATGGTTAAACGAACGTTCGATCTACCTTCGTTTGATGTAAATATCAACGCTCTACGAAACTTGATTTGGGAAATTCTGATTTTACAAAGAAAAAGTAGAATTTATTTTAAAGTTTTTAAAATAAATGTATACAAAATTTCATTAATAAAACTTTCTTATTTTTGAATAGAATCAATTATAATGGATTAAAAAAATGAAACGGAAAATTATTGATCGAGCAAATGATAAACAACATATGCGAGTTAAATGTTTTAAGTTTTAAAAGGTTTATAACAAATATCGAAATAAGCTGATATCGAACTGTATATCCGATTTAGATGATTCGATGAGTATATTTTCTGTAGATTGAATCCCCTTTTGTCGATTAAAAGTGTTCATCTACTACATCGGATTCATTTTCGTTCACATTTAATCATGTGAAAAACAGTAATGTGAGTAATTTGTCTGAAATTTTATTAACTTTAATATGCTTTTAGATATTGGGTACACTGTTAAAAAAATCATTTTTAATCAAAATGTTCCGTTTTTACTTAAAAGGATTTCCATTTTGATATTTGCCCAAAAGGAAACCGTTTTGACTCAAAAGGAATATCTTTTTCTTTCAAAATCTTTTGATTAAAGATGAATAGCATTTTGATACAAAAGAATACCATTTTATATAAAAAGTAATTTTACTTTTGAATAAAACGTAACGTGATATTTATCATAACCTGTACAATTAAAACACTATCAAAATACTACTGTGTAATATAAATGTTGATTATATGATGAAAATTTTGATTATGTGGTGAAATATAAAGTAAATAATATTACTGAGATATTCAATTTTTAAATTCAAAGTTCAAATTTCAAATTTAGACATTTGTTAATTTAAATTGCATTTAGTTAGTTACACATATAAATTTATTATTCGTATATTATAGTGAAAATGTATATTAATAATTGCAATAAATTTTAACACATTTATTACAATATTCTACAAAAATAAATTTTTATAATTTGCATGAATGAAAATATAATTTCGATATTTATAATATAATCATTCGTATTATTACCAAAACGGATTATAACAGTAAAAATATAATTTAAAAAATATTAATATTAAATTATATATTATTACATTAAAAAATAAAAAGATACAATAATAAATTAAGAATGCAGTAATACGACAAATACTGTTTTAATACCACTGGTTCTCTCATTTTTTTATTTTTTGATTGATTGGCAAATTTGTATTTGGCGCCAATAATATATTTATTTTAAATAATTAAAAATCAAAAAGATCCATACTTAATAGTCACAAATCGATGTTATGTGTTAAAATGAAATGTTTACAAAAGTACGTCTTATGACATGAATAGGTCAGGAAATGGTTCTGAACAGAAATCGCATGAAATGTTTGATTAATTAAATTAAATTCATGGACAACTTATCAAGTGTTACGCCAAGCCTTTTAATTTAAAAGGAGTCCTTTGGATGCAAAAAAAAGTTTACATTCACTGAAAAGGCTAACATTTTGACACAAAATATTAGTCATTTTATATCAAAAAGTTTCGTTGTCGTTTAAAATGATTCGTTTCGATTAAAAAAGATTTTCATGAAAAGGAAAAGCATTTTGCATCAAAACCAAATGTTTTAAAGTTCATAATTCAAAAGTGGAAAACAATTCATACATCGATTTCTAAAACATTAATTCAATTTCAGTTTATTCGATTTTTTATTTTTCGTGAACTTAGCAATTTGTAATATTTATGTTTTAGTAGAAGTAGTTTTTAAATAGATAATATATTGGATCAAACCATGATCAATAAAGTTACACTTTGTTGACCTGTGTTATAATTCACATAATTTCAAATCAGCTATTCAGATATAATCTCACAAATTATTTGTAATATGTAAGTGATTCAGATTATCCGAAACTGGTTAATTAATTTACTAAGCGATCTCGATGACCAATCTATTTTGAATTTTGGTTGAAGAGATACATTTCGACGAAAAATATGAACAAATATTTTATCCAGTATTTTTGTCCATTTCCATTTCCATTATCCATTTATCCAAATAAGAACATAATAGTTATCCAAGTAAAAAATTGTATATAATAGTTGTGTATAAATTGCAAATAGACATTTTTGAAATCATTACATATATTTTCTTTTCTTTGGGCATTTATGATATACAGATTCCATAGTAGCAGATAGCCGATACCGATTATTTGATTATATAATTTGCATTTTTGATATTCAATTTATGATTTTATATATAATTATATGAAAAAAATATAGATTTAAAATAATTAATAATATACATAATTATGTAATTAATTAATTAATCATGAAAATAATTGACGATTACTTTGTAATTATCTTATTGTTTCTGACTTAAGTTTAAAACTAACTTAAATATTTTTGTTTCATTTAATTGAAGGCATCATTATTAAAAATCATGAGGATGTTAAACAAGCATCATAAATTTTACAAAATTGACACAAATTTACAAGTTTTATCTTATTTATTAGTTTATATAATTCATGACTTAAAAAATGTTTAATTCTTGTGACAAATTTTACACAATTAATAATTTGAATTCTTCAAAGAGAAGAAGAAAGATGCTACAAATTATTACAAAATCTACATAATTTTGATTCTGAAGAAAACCACCATCATGGTCGAAACATAATAAATTGATATACTAAAATGTCAATTCTTTTGTTGTATGTCAAAAATTGGTCACTAAATACGTACAATGACATTTATAAAAGGGTAGACAAAATAAATAAAAGAATTCTAACTTATAAATAATCTTAAAACTGAATTGTTTAAATAATAATACCGTTTGTTTAACATTCGCATCATAAAACAGAATAAACAACATTACTGAAACAAATAAAGTTTTTCAAAATGTTTCACGATAGAACATTTCTTTATAATATAACATAATATCTTTCTACAGTTTGATTTTATATTGAAATCAAAATTATTCTTTTGAAAACTGATTTACAAATCCATGTCTTTCACGATTGTTTATAACTAAGCAGCTTTATACAATTTGTTAAAAGTTGTTGAAAGTAAGAATACTGTATTTTTATCTCCAAACATATTTGAATATTATCTACTTTGAACAACATTACTTTATTTTATCTAATTAATAATTATCTAATATATAAAATAAATTCGATTAAATAAATTGATTGAAATAACATAATAATATCAGTGAAGTAAAAAGTGAAAATATTACAAATTCTTATTTTTATATTAAATTTGTATTATAATATATAATAACATTTATAATATATTTATTATAATATATAAAACAGATTTGTACACAATTGTATTTGACACTTTCGGTATTTCATTAAAACATTTTGAATGTGTACATTTTAATTGAATTTATAATTAATCGTAGTTAATCTATATGCGATTATCCTTTGCTTTCAGTAAAATAGCAAACGGATAATCGCATCTGTTTTAGTGACGTTCGCCATGCTTGTAGCAAAATTTATTGTGAACACCATTTCCAATGTTAGGTTGCAGGTGCAAACTTTAGTTTCTTCATAAATCTGTTTTTATTATCCATTTGCGGATTAGGGTGATTCCAAGTGATAATAGATGGTTAAGACTATATGTTGTGTTAAAAATACATTTTATTTTTGAAAATACGAACAATTCACTCGATAAAGTGTAACTTTTTCAAAACTCCTAGAAAAGATTTTAAAGCAACACTTAATTTAGTAATTAGTACACATCACTAGATAATATAATACAATATACAAACTTAGAAAAATGTGCACTGCGTTCACACAGATTAGATGTAAAGTATCACTTTCATTAAATATTGTGTAATTACTCGAACAGGTGTTTTCAAATCCTGAGTAGTTTTTAAAAAATTACTTTTTCTGCGAGTAATGTTTATAACTTAAATGGTGTTAATTTTATACCAAAATAGTTTATACATTTAAACAGAAATTGTGTTTCTTTGTTATATACATATATGTATGACTTTGCTAACTTGCAATTATACTATAACACCGTCAATGTTGATCTTACATTTTATTAGGAAACTTTTATTTCTATGAGCATTACAAAAGATTTTTGACGTAAAAAAAGTTTCGACGTAATGAGGAATTGAATATTTAAACCTCTAAGTTTTTAATAAAAACATGTAGTTAATTTTCGAGATTTCGTCAACTGATTTACTTACTTATTAGAATTACTTACCAGAATTATTTTAGCTATTTCATATGCCAGTATATTATAGAACTATCAAGTTGTCACTAGTATCTCTTGCCAACTAACGATATAATATATTGCATAAGTACCATTAAACATTATTTATCACATTAGAAATTATAATTCATCATTAATAAGTAAGGTTACCCCAACAGAACATATACCGATCCGGACTTTTCTTCGAAGATTCTCCGTATACTCTCCAGACTATCTACCGTAAATCTGCGTCTCTCAAATATCTCCCAAAAATCTACGGAGATTCTCCGTCTATGTTCTGTAACAACAAACTACGGCATAAATGTTTAATGTGTACCTCGTGAGATTCCATAAGAACAATATGAATGTCCCATAAGGTTCTATAGATGTTCCATTTATAATTGCTTCTGTATAATGTCATCCGAAAAATCAAATAAAATTTTGTCGGGTACTATAATAAATAATTCTAACAATTATATTTTTCTATACTTTTCTTACTTCCATAAATTAGATTTGGAAACGTTATTATTAGAAAAACAGTGAAGATTTGAAGTGCTATTTCATTTTATCCTGTTCATCATAGGTAAAAAGTTATAACTGATAGAATGGCCGGTACTATACGACCTTGCCCTACATCGGATGCTACTATGGCACTTCTTCGATCATACGTGCCATCTGCAATGTGCAATTCCAATTCCAAGCACAGTTATTTAACTTTTTCCAAATAATCATCAGCATTTTTCACACGATAACACGTCTTAATTCAAACTTGACAAATGAGAATAATATGTCTGCATTCTTCTGTATAATTTTCTTATTTATTGTATTTATACGAATTTATACACTTTTATAAACTATTGATTCATATTCCAGATAGGAATCCAAGACAAGTATTTTATATAATATATATTACATAATAATTGCAAAATTTTGGATAATAGAGTAGAGCAATTATGCAACTATTGCAGCATAATTGAGTAATTTTGTTTTCTTTAAATATTCAGTAGGATTTTAACCAATACGTTTCAAGAGGAATGACCAACACTCAGCCCAGTCGGCCATAGTGTACCCACACAGAGAGAAAAAATGTTTCATAGCATTCTCTATTTATACAAAACTGTACTACACCACCTATTAAACTACTCAACTATTATTTTAGATTGTAACTTTTGAAAAATTTTTTTTTTCAGTACACGAAAGAAAAGTAATACTATGACGATGGTAAATTTTATAATATTGTAGTAAGGACTACAACAATTGCAGTTCATTTTACTACATTGTTATAAAATTTGCCATCGTCATAGCTGTCAACTATAAATAATTTTATAAATAAATGTATAAATATTTTATAAATAAATATAAATAAAGTTGCACTACAAGCGTGCACAACTTTATTTATATGAAAATATCTCAGAGCTGTCGGGTAGAATGAGATATAAATATTTTCAAATCGAGAGAGACAGAGCTACAATCTGGCAAATCTAAGCTATTCTGCCTTACTTTCGTAAAATGCTCGCATGATACATAAATGTGTAACTTAACTTAAATCTAATTTATATTAACAAATCGCTAACATAGTACGTTAACTTATCACGTATCGCTTACGTAGACGATATTAAAGTTATATTGCTTATATACCAAACCAAAATGAAATTAAGCCCTTGTGAGAAACTATTGCATGTTTTGAAATAAAAATATTTTACAAAATTATACTTTCACGAAATAAAAGACTTTTATTAGTTATACTACAATATCGTTTAATACTGTTTAAGACATATTTAGCTTATCGTATTAAATCACTCGCACTGCCCCAAATTTCAATATTGGAATAATTACTACACAAAGCAATATTGTTACTACGCTTAATTTAACTGTATTTCAATGCATGTTTTGAGGAATACTTTTATATTGTACATAATTTACATTTTCCTCTCTAATATATTTTGGCAATATCTTCTTAGTTTATTAGACAGTATAGTTACTAATTTGGGAAACATTTTTCTCTCCGCGTATACACTGTACTGCATCTTTATCATATCATCAGTTAATTGATTACAACAAATCTACGAGACATTTTTTAAGCCATATGTAATGTTTACCTTATGTTTATATAGAAATATTTTTTACAATGATGACATCAAGGTATTTTCTTATATGCCTTCGATTAATAAAATACTATTATTCATTGCATAGTAAATGCTATCTATATATTTGCGACAGCACAATTATGTTTCTTCAATTACTGCGACAGAATAGTATTATGTGATATTCCTGCATGTTTTTCTATTTGACGTATATCCATACCAAACGTATAACAAAATTACTTCTTTTATACTGAAGTAGAATATGAAATTTTGGAATGCAATATTTTTAACAGCTCTATATATGAGATTCAATGATGACACTCACATTTCAATCGAATGAGTATTTTTTTAGCTGATCAAGCTAAAAGTTTGTTCATTACAAGAAATTAGTGGAAAGAATGATTTATTCATTTATATAATGATACAAATACATAGGGATGTAAACTGTAGTGATATATGTACGACGTGTAAATTTCATTGGTGCTTGTATTTACAGGGTGATCGAGTACATTAGGGTTTGTAAACAATATTGCTTCTAAAAGCGATCAACATCCACTCTGGAATCCATGTTATTGACCCCGACATTATTCGCGCGGCTTCCCAAATCGCTCGATTTATTGATGCTGACTCGCCAGAACCGGTTAGCAGACGGGTAACCACGGTTAAAGTGTATAGGACACCAATTAACCTCATAAGAGGACATTCAGGACTAGCAGTTGAAACAAACGGATTCAATAGATAAGTTCGAATCAAGAGAGTATTGTATAAATTGTATTCCTTGACAATTTTCTTCGGTAATGAAAACGGTAATGAGCTTTAGAAATTGTACGACTACGAAATATGATTTGAAGAATGAAAATATAAATTTAGAACAAATTTTGTTTTTATATATTTTTTGTTTGAATATTTTCGTTTTTGTAACAAATTTCTGATGTTACAGAATTTGTAAGAAGATAAATCGAATTTAAAGTGATGTGTAGAGTAATTATCTATAATTTATTTAAGATAAGCTGAAAATTGTTTATACTGATGGTGTAAATCACATTTTTATGCAGTTCAAAAACATTGTATTTTATGTCTGTACGTATTAGATGTACAAAAAGGTAATCCACTATTTTCTACTAATGTTAGTGTTTATTTTTAAGTAAAGTGATACCAATTCAATCATTAAAGGAGATGCTGTTGTATCGTAACACCTTCCTCCTTCTGTCAGACAAATTATAGATTCCGACTCGAAACAAAGCTTCGTCTTTTATCGTAACAAAGTTATCAACGCAATTTTTAACAAATAACATACAAGTATTTTAGATAATTACATATAAATAATTATAATATAAGATTTGGTTTTAGAAATGTATCAAAAGTCTTGTCTTGTTATCAGTTTGATAACTTGACATTTGTTTATTTCATATACATTTTGTAGACATTTAGAGATTGAATGAACCTTAAAATAAACTAAATATATCTTCAAGAAGAACCAATAAAACTGCTCATATAGTATTTTATCTTGTTAGATTGAAGTAAGGAAACAGATCTTTATTACTAACACGTAGGCAAATTTATAAACCAATTTCTATGAAAATTTGAAGGTTGTATTTATCACGTCAAAGGGTTAGCGTATTTGTGATGGGGTACTCTTGGCTGCAACAAACTTCGTGGTAATGCGTGGAAATGCGATTATATTTATTCACAGTTGCAGAATATGTGGAACAGTGATGTAACATTGAAAATTCGTCTACTTTCTCAATCTTTCTCAGTCGCAGATGATAAACCTTAAAGAAACCCTCGTGTATCGCAAATTTTGCATTACATCACTAGATTTTATCAAGCGGATAGATAGAGATTGTATATCTACAATCTACCGATACCACAGTTTATAGTACGTACTCTTATTCGAAGTAACTTGACATAAACATCAATGAAAGTTATCACCACTTTAAACTTATTATACAATGGTGGAGAAAAATTGAAACACAAATTTTTCATCTAATTTCACCAAAATTCAAATTAATGTAATTTAGTAAGTATTATCGTAATTACGCAAACTTTTTTAAAATGAAAGCCTCTTCTTTAAAGTTGTTAGTAAAGATTTTAATTCTTTCGCTTCCCCACCCATTGCTCCCCTGAAAATAATGTAGTGTTTTAGATTTGAAAAATACAAAACTCTGACGTTACGTGTGAACTTTATTATTTATGTTTCGTAAATTTCCTTAACAGAACTTTAAAGTTTGGCCAAAGATGAGGCTTTACACTTTAATTAAAATAAAGTTTGCATAATTACGATGATATTTAGGAAAGATACGTCAATTTGAATTTCGGTTCAGTTCTATGAAAATTGTACTAGAATGGCCAATGGATTTGGAGTGACTACATGTGACTGTAAAAAATGTTTGAATAATTTAACAATTTATTTTTCTAATTATCAATTCCAGCATTATAAAATAATTTATTCGTAATGATGTTTGTTCTAGTACAAATCGGGGGTAATATTGACTAAACTTTAAATCAAGATTATTTCATTTTAATTAAGTTTAGATTTAAATAATAAATAAAGTAAAATATTTGTAATTCAACAAATTATATATTATATCATTCAACAAATGTTTACATCGTTTATATAATTTATAAATTATCATTACAAAAAATTATATTTCATGTTCTAATTTCTATTTATAACGGAAAAACTTAATCATCAAAATCATTCACGATATTTTACTATTATTATATATTTCTGTTGTTGAAAATTGTATATTAATATGACTGTTTTATATGGAAAAATTATCTGCAAAATTGAGTTGTTATACTCTTACGAGTTCTGATTTTTTCCATAAATAATATTAATATATTCATTTATTACAACATTAATTATGATTTATGATAAATAAGTTGATTATCCAAGATGGCAGAATGATATCGGTGCAGCAGTGTATTAGTTTTCATTATTATGACATTTTTATGGAACAACAAATAGTGTGAAATACGATACAGGACCTGCAGAAAGTGATCGTTGCATATACAATGGAGATCATATAAATAAAAAATATCTTTTTATAAACTTAAACGTAATACACTTCCATTTTAAAATTAATATGACAAAGTAAATAATTGAAAATTACAAGCACAATTAAAATTACCACTAAACCCTGCATAAATTCAACACTAATTTAGGGTATAGTTATATTCGGAAAAAATTAAGATCTGATCAAATTATAATTTTGCCCAAGTCTGATCAGTATGATGATTTTATGATGACCTAATCTAATTAGGTCTGATCAGTTCATTAAAAAATCTTACACTATACGGTAGAAAATGTATTTTTAATTGTATTTTTCTAAATTAGATCAAATTTTTATGGCTCTGATTTTGTTGATGCTAGGGGCCATGAGGCCATGATATAACGATCATTACATCATCCGAGGGTTGTTTTTTATATTTCGGGAATGGACGATCCTGGTACTGTCATTTGACAACCGACGTCCCTATAATAAAGTTCGACTTTTCGTCGGGATACTTACTCAGAACGTTTTGATATACAGGCGCTATTTGTGTTGTTTACAGTGACACGAAAAATTCATTTCGGCCAAAAAAGGGAAATAAGTCGTGAACATCTCCGTGCAATTATTTTGTACAACTTTCGACGTTGGTTATCTCAACAACAGTGCATCGATGAACTTAATTCGACTTTTGGCGATGAAGCACCATCAAAAACCACT
>JABFPR010000340.1:0-10222 GCA_022817345.1 Neoscelio sp. ZL-2020
GTATTTCGTGTGGGATGCGGCTGTGGTTCGGGATTTGGGACCACGCGACGACTCAGCAGCGCCCCGGGTCGGTTCGGCCCGAACTCGAAGAACTTCGGGCAGAGCCAAATTACAATCAAGCTCGATTGTGGGAGCTATTTCAACGTTATTATGACGTAGGAGACTTTCTCCCAGGTATGGCAAACCGTGATTGGTGGTGGCTTGCACTATTTGTCATGGTCTCAATTCCGGTCGTGATTTTAGGTGGCTTATTGGCTTCTCGGCCATTGTCTCAACAATTTTCAGATGTTGCCCGCGCTGCCCGCAAAGTTGCACAGGGGGACTTTTCGGTACGGGCGCCAAGTGTCCCTGGTGCTCCCGCCGAGCTTAGAAAACTGGCGAAAGACTTCAACAGGATGACTGCGAAGCTTGAGCAGTATGAGCGCGAGGTTCGTGTGTCCAGTGCGGTGCTCGCCCATGAGCTTAGAACTCCGCTCAATGCAGCGATGGGGCGCGTGCAAGGCATGCTGGACGAGGTGTTCCCCAGTGATCCTCAACAGCTAATGCTGGTTAAAGGTCAGCTTGACCAGCTGAATCGACTGGTGGGTGATTTGCATTTGTTGTCTCTGGCCCGGGCTGGCCAGTTGGCCATGGAGAAATGCCGGTTTTCCGTGAATGAGCTGATTTCTGAGCGCCTTGAATGGGCTGCGCCTCAGATTGTCGCTGCGGGTGTTGTGGTGCAGGTTAATGCTGTACGTGAATTCACGCTGATGGCTGATCGAGATAGGATTGGCCAGGCGTTGTCGATTCTGATTGACAACTTGCTGCGCTATGCCGCTCAAGGTAGACATTGCGAAGTGACAGCAAGTCAGTTTGACGGTGCTTTTTTCTTGGTTGTCGCCGATAGAGGCCCAGGAGTTGAGGAGGATCAGCTATCACGCATGTTTGACCGTTTCTGGCGAGCTGAAAGTTCTCGCGCCCGGCCTTGGGGCGGTACGGGGTTGGGGTTGTCAATTGCCTCGGCGATTTGTGAGGCACACGGCGGTAATATCAGTGCGTCCAACCGCGAGGGTGGGGGCTTGGCTATTCAAATATCAATCCCGGCGCTTAATTGAGAACCTCCACACGGTGATCGTGGCGTTCGCCGCGCACTGCCTCAGCGAGTATTGCTACATCTTGATAAAATCTTGATATTTTCTGAATCGTTTATTGAAAAGCGCAGTGTAGCCTTGCCCTGTGCTTTTCAAATTAGACCATTGCTCCTCATTTACTGACAGCTTGTGGGTTCCTGGTTAAGAATCTTTGAGTGTTCTATACGTTTACGTAGTCATTCAGTAAGAGTGAATGGTGTGTCGAACCCACGTTTAGGAAAACTTACATGCAGCAAAATTCTGACTGGATTATCTGTGAGCATTGCGATTTAGTTTTCGAATCTGTAATGCTGGAACCTGGTCAGACCGCGTTTTGCACACGGTGCGAGGGAGTGCTTCAACAGGGTTCATCATTTACGATTGAGCAATTGTTTGCCGTCTCTATCGCCAGTGCGCTTTTGTTCGTCTTTGCCAACGTGTTTCCTGTCATAGATGTGAGTTTTGAGGGGGTGGGTAATCAGGCAACACTGTGGTCTTCGGTTTGGGCATTAGCGCAAGGCGAAGTTACCCCGATCGCTTTTGTGGCTGGGTTATGCATTATTTTGGCTCCGGGTCTGCAAATCGCTTTACTGTGCTGGTTGCTTGGATTTGCTAACCGACATCGACGTGCGCCTGGTTTTGAACGCTGCATGCGACTGTTAGTGGATTTAAAACCTTGGAGCATGCTCGAGGTATGCTTGCTGGGTGTTTTAGTCGCGCTCATTAAACTGAATGGGTTGTTAGATGTTCAGCCAGGAGTGGGGCTATTGGCGTTAGTGTTGCTTTGCGTTATCAGTATTGTTGTAACCAATAAAAGCATTCAACGGTTATGGGGCGAGGCGCACTACTTATGATGACTCGAAGTCCTCCAAGCGCGTCGGAACTACAATTGGTTCTTTGTCACACCTGTAAAAAGGCGTGCTCCATTGTCGCGATTATTTGCGATCGTTGTGGCGCACAACTTCACCACCGTAAGCCCAATAGTCTTATTCGAACGTGGGCGCTGCTCCTCACTGGAATGATTTTTTATGTGCCGGCTAATTTAATGCCGGTCATGCGTACTGATATTTTAGGTCATGGTCGTGACAGCACCATCATGAGTGGTGTGATCGAACTGTGGAAAAGTGGTGCTTGGGACATAGCGTTATTGATATTTGTAGCCAGTGTGGTAGTGCCGTGTATGAAGTTTCTTATTATGTTCCTGCTACTCACAAGCACCCAGCGCCGCAGCCGATGGCGCACATTAGAGCGATCTAATCTCTACCGCATTGTTGAACGCATTGGCTATTGGTCCATGCTCGATGTGTTGGTCGTCGCGGTGCTGGCTGCACTTGTACAATTTCAGTTATTGAGCAATATCGAACCCAGAATCGGGATCGTTTTTTTTGGCCTCGTGGTGGTCTTCACCATGCTGGCTTCTATGAGTTTTGATCCCCGACTTATTTGGGATTCTGAGGTAGAAAATGTCTGATCAAGTGAGTGTCAGTGCTAACCGAGCGCCTGAAAGGCCTCATGTAAAAGATCGAAGCAAGGGCTTCTCACTGGTTTGGTTGCTTCCTATAGTTGCGGCGTTGATCGGCGTATCGATGGCCGCGCATAACCTTCTGTCAGAGGGACCAGAAATCCAAGTCAGTTTTTCAAGTGCCGAAGGTCTGGTGGCGGGCAAAACTCAGGTGAAATACAAAAATGTAGTCATCGGCCAAGTCGCTAATATTTCTTTGAGCGATGATCGTGATCACGCTGTGGCGACTGTTCAATTAGAGCGTTCAGCTAAAGCGTTTACAGCTCAAAATTCGCGTTTTTGGGTTGTTCGACCTCGCGTCGGTGCACAGGGTATTTCGGGCATCGATACGCTTTTGTCGGGCGCTTTTATTGGCGCAGATCCCGGTGAATCAAGTGAAACTAAGGTGGCTTTCAAGGGATTGGAAAGTCCGCCGCCAATTACCTATGGGCAGAAAGGGACGCGTTTTACATTGAGCGCGGATGATCTTGGCTCGCTTGACATTGGTTCTCCCGTTTACTACAGACGCATCGAAGTCGGGCAGGTTGTCTCTTACCAGCTGTCTGTTGATGGCAAAGGTGTCGAAATCGAAATTTTCATTAATGCACCAAATGATAAATTTATCACCTCTGGAACTCGATTCTGGAATGCCAGTGGGGTAGACGTAAGTTTTGGCGCAGAAGGGCTGAAGGTTAATACCCAGTCAGTCGCATCCATCGTATCGGGCGGCATTGCTTTTATGGAACCGCCCTGTGGCGCCGATGCTAAAAATACTGAAGAGCGTAGCGCCTTCCCGTTATTTAAAGCCCAAGCAACTGCTTTGGCTCCACCAGATGGTGAGCCCTTCTTCATTCGAATGCATTTCGATCAGTCAATGCGTGGTTTAGCGGTAAATGCGCCTGTCGAATTCTTAGGCGTGAACATTGGAAAGGTTGTGTCTACCGATCTGGACTTCAACCCTTCAACCAATAGTTTCGCGGTTATGGTTGGCGCGGTTATTTACCCCCAGCGCTTAGGCCAGGCTTATGACCAAATACTAACGGCGTATGGTACAGGCGAAGATGAAGATGGTAAAAAGTCAGCACAGTTAATATCAGCATTCGTCAAAGAGGGGCTGCGTGCTCAAGTTCGCACTGCAAACTTATTAACGGGGCAACTTTATATTGCACTTGATTTCGTTCCAAATGCTCAGCCTGTACGTTTCAATTTAGCCGCTCGTCCTATGGAAATGCCAACGGTTCCCGGGAGCTTAGACAAACTGCAAGACCAGGTTCAGCGTATCGTGGAAACGATTAGTAAAGTTCCGTTCGAGCAGATTGCGGGTAACCTCAATAAAAACTTAGTAGAAATGCGTAAGACATTGCAGCAGGTTAATGGACAGGTACTGCCGCAAATGCGTGATGCGTTAGGCCAGACGCAAAGAACGCTGACCATAGTCAATGAGAGTTTTGCTGAGGACTCCCCACAGCGCCAGCAATTTGGTCAGGTGATGGATGAAGTACAGCGTTCTGCACGGTCAGTGCGTGTACTTAGCGACTTGCTGAGTCGACACCCAGAAGCGTTGATTCGCGGCAGAGTGAAGGATGGGCAACCTGATGGTATTCGCTCCAGCAATTCCTCGTCACCCGCCCTATCTTCGGAGTCATCTGAGTGAAAATAGGTTTTGATGTCCTGGTATCGTTCTTAACACTGTCTGCTTGCTGCTCTGCGCCCACGCATTATTACACGCTGGTGCCTGCAACGGATTCACCGACCACCCAAACAGTGGTGCCGTTTCAGTATGAACTGACGACCGTTAACGTACCGGCTCAAGTTGATCAGCCTCAGATAGTTGTTCGTCAAGGAGAGGGGGGCGTCCAGGTACTGGAGACAGAGCGCTGGGCCTCGCCCTTGGCAGATGAAGTGAGATCTGCGCTACGTCATCACCTAAGAATGCAGATGGGGCGGGCGGACAGGGCAGGTGTCGCCCGCGACTCAGGTTTGCAAAATGTGTCCATACAGGTCGACATGCGTCGTCTCGAGATGGTTCCAGGGCGCTATGCTTTGATTGAGGCAGTTTGGAGCCTGAGAAATACTGGGGGAGCTGGTCCACGCAGAAGCTTGAGCTGCACATCAGTGATTCGTCAGGAGGCGACCGCTGAAATGGGCGCGTTGGTTTTGGCGCATCAACAATTGATAAGGGAGCTCAGCGTCCGCATTGTTCAGACGGTGATACCTTGGATGGCAAGCTCGGACTACGCTTGCTCAAATTAAATCTTGGATTTCTACAAACTCTGGCTGTGCGGCGGCTACAGCAAATTAGCTAACGAGGAAACCGAATGAAACAGTGGATATGGCTTGTTATGGCGATAGTACTTGAGGTTGTGGCGACGCTCTCACTCCGCGCTGCGGTGGATAATCCTCAGTGGATCGTTATCGTTATCTGCGGCTATATGGGGGCGTTCGTAGCGCTTTCCATGGTGCTGCGAGAAGGAATGGCTATTGGCGTCGCCTATGGTATCTGGGCCGCTTGCGGAGTGGCGTTTACCGCCGTGGTGGCGCATATTTTGTTCAGCGATCCCCTTACTTGGATTATGGGATTAGGCATCGTTTGCATCATCGCTGGCGTCTGGCTAGTTGAAGCGGGATCTGTCGCATCTCATCGCAAAGTGGAGGAATGACAATGAGTTGGATCTACTTGATTGGCGCCATTTTGTTCGAAGTCGCAGGCACGCTCTCAATGCGTGCTTCAGATGGTTTTCGCCGTAAATTTTGGATTTTACCAGTTCTGGCTTCCTATTTAATTGCGTTTTCATTGCTCAGTTTGACTCTTGCTGAAGGGTTGAGTGTCGGAGTAGCTTATGGGATATGGTCTGCATGTGGTGTGGCCCTGACTGCAATTGTTGCGAACTATCTTTTTAAAGATCCACTTACTAAATTAATGGGGTTGGGTATTATCTTAATTGTTGGTGGGGTTTTGCTAATTAAACTAGGCGCTCAGCAGACTGGTTGATTGTGTCATGCTCGCAGTTAATGCTGGTCATGGGGGATGCAGTAGGATAATTTTTCACTAGTACTACGCATCTCGGAATATCCCCTGGCGGTATTTTTATAGAAAAATCTAAAGTGATGGAAGAGTTAGATATCTGAGATTAAGGGGTGTAGGTATGAAAAGAGTCATCATGGCAACACTTCTGTTTTTATTTTTTTCCTCTGCCTCGCAGGCCGTTGAGTTGTCCTCGTCTGTTGGTTCGACAAGTCAGGGCGGCCTGACTGCTCGCGCTGGTGTGAACGTGAATTGGGGCAGTTCATGGTTGCAGAGTCGAATGGGGAAACTTACAGGATATTGGGATTTTGGTTACACCTTTTGGGAGGCTGGTAGAAAAGCTGGTGCTAGACATTCCTTATCTTTTGCTCCCGTTTTCGTCTACGAATTTGGCACCTCTCACATCAAACCTTTCATAGAGTTGGGGGTGGGTTTAGCCGTTTTCTCCGGAGGAAATGCAGGTGATAGGGCTCTGGGGTCCGCTTTTAACTTTGAGGATCGTCTAGGTGCTGGCTTGAAAATCGGTGAGACTCAAAAAGTTGGTGTTCGGGCAATACATTACTCAAATGCTGGGATAAAAGAACCGAATGATGGAATTGAGTCTTTTTCTTTATTCTATAGTCACGATTTTTAGTCCACCTATGCAAATTTTTTTGAGTTGTGCTGATCAGTCTGCTGGCTAAATTTATAACGTCTGATATCTGAAGTTTCTAGATATAGTTTCTTACACAGTGATTGTTGTTTCGGCTTGTTCAATGCGAGACGTGCGATCGCGCTGCATCCTGTTTTTTACGAGCGTTGGTTTTGTGTGTTCGCGCTATTTTTGCGCGAGACCAGGTGTATCAATCATTAAGGGCTAATATATGAATGCTTCAAAGAGTGCGCGGCGTGCAAGTTTGGTATGTGGGGCTTCGCATAAAGTCTCAGATAAAATCCGTTATTTTGGGAAAGGCTGTTTTTTGATCGCGGCGGTTTTCGGTATTAGTGCGTGTGCCTCGCATACTCCACTAAAATCTGACCAGGCGACGTCTTATCAGGGCTTGGCAGCAAGCGGTGAAAACGAGATGTCGATTCCTCCCCAGCCAGCCGATTTTGGTCGGTATAGAGTGGCCGTGATAGAGTCGGTGCAGGTTGCTCCTGCCGTTGCCAAGGAAATATCTCCTGAGGTCTGCACAGAAATTTCAGGCGTGCTGCGTGATGATATTAATGCGCAGATGCGAAAGAAGTTTGATTTGAAGGGTGACCCTGCTACTGAGCCTGTTCTTCGTATAAAAATTCGTATTACACGAATTACAGAGGCATCTCCTGTGATCAATACCGTAACTTCCCTGGCCATAGGACCGCTACTGAACGGCGCCTTGGCTGTCGAATTGGAGGCGTTGGATGGCAATACTGGCGAGCAAAAGGCAATGTTGTTGTGGGCGGACTCGGGAGGACTTAAGGAGTTTTTTGGGAACTATAGCCGTACCTCCCACGCTCGTACGCTCGCTGGACGCTTTGCCGTTGATGCTACCTCGTTTATCTCCCCGTTGAGTAAACGCTGACGATGAGCCGATTAGGCGGTGAATTAATAATTGGATAAGGTGGCGTGTGATAAAAATTTTCAATGATGATGTAAATACTGGCGGCCTCACACGTATTACTAGCAGGATGGCTGCTAGTGATACTAACAACAAAGATGCAGCAAAGTTACAGCCCTCTGATGTAGCACCTGCCAGAGGTGCGAACAGTTCAGAAGCCGATAAAGAAACGAATAGGGGAGAGGGCAACTCTGGCGCTTCATCATCTGATATAATGTCGCAATTGAAACGTCAGATAGCTGAGCTTCAAAAACAGCTCCAGCAAGAACAACAACAGCTACAAAAAATTCAATCTAGCCAACAGGCTGCCGAGTTGAAAGCGGCCGCCGTTGGCGCTGTTCAGACTCAGATATCAAGCACGTCAGCAGCGTTACAGACTGTAATGGCTGCATTGTTGCAAGCTGTAAAAGGTGCTGGGAGTGAAAATTCTGGGAATATGGTTAACGTCACTGCATAAGAGAACGGCCACTCTCATTAGAGAGTGGCTTTTTTACGGTGACCCTTGTGGCTTTTGGAAACCTAGCTCGCTGCTAATGCTAAAGCTGCAATGCAATAATAATTCTCGATATTGCGTTTCAATTCCGACGGGATCCATTACTGCATCGGGCCCTGACAGATTGATAGCGGCCACTACTTTCCCGCTATAATCTTTTATTGATGCTGCAATAGCTGTCGAATAATCGGACCGATGCAGTACCCAGCCTCGTGCTCTGTCTTCGGCAATTAAGCTTTGTAATTCCACTAGTGTACGGGGTGCTGGGTTCGGATAGTCGTCCAGACGGATGTGTTGATAAAGTTGTCCTAGCTCTATTTCGTCCAGCGCGGTCAACAGCATGCGGCCCATGGCGGTGCAGTGACAGGCGATGCGCGTGCCCACCGGAATGTTCACGGACAGTCGTTGCGCCGCAAAAGCGCGATACAGGTACAGGCTGTCGGTCTGCTCGCGGATGCTCAGGTGGCAGGACAACGACGTCCGATCACGCAGCTCGTTGAGGTGCGGCATCGCCACTTCAACGATGTCGCGGCTGGCCAGATAACTGAAACCATCGCTGATGACCCGTGCGCCGAGTTCATACTGGGTGTTGTGCTTGTTCAGGTAACCCATGTGGGTCAGCGTGAACAGAATGCGGTACACCGCCGAGGTGCTGACCCCCAACCGCTCGGCGATTTCCTGAATGCTCAGGCTGCGCGTGCGGGCGTTGAACATGCCCAGCACACTGAGCCCGCGGGCGAGGGCAGGGACGCTGTAGTCGGTGTCTTTGTCGGGCGTTTCAGCCATGTTCATCGGGTGGCTCCTTGATTACAGCCCTCATCGCACTTAGCACCACGGCGTTCCGGCGTTGACAGATTTGAAGTGGCCAGCCCCTGCAGGGTTGGCGCGGCTTCCGATCAATCCAGCGCTTCAATCCCCAGCACCTGCCCATCGAACTCGGCCATGGCATCCAGCACCGCGCCTTTGAAGTACGCAAGCGAGGCGCGGTCGAACATGATCTGGAACGCCGGTTGCCCCTTCGAGCCCAGGTTGATCACGATGACGTTGATGCGCGCCGCTGAAGTCTGCGCGACGGCGCCTAGCGGAAATGCGGCGGGGCGCAGGTCGACGCCGCAGAGCTTGGCCATGACCTCGGCAATGCACACGCCGCTCAAGTGCAGCCAGGCGTGGCTGTCCTCTCGGGGCAACAGGTAGTTGGCGCTGTGATCCAGCTCCCAACGCGCCTCCTCGTCGGCGATGCGTTCGCCACGGTCCGCAAGGCTGCCAAGGATGAAGTACTCGGTTTGCGACAGGCGCGCCACATGGCTGCCGTCTGCCTGGGTAACGGCCTGGTTCGGCGCATCCGGCAGAGTAAACCCTCGCGCCTGCAAGTACGCGGCGCTCTGTTGACCGCGAAAGCCGACCCTCGGTACGTCGGTCAGATCGACCAGCACGCATTGGTGTAAAGCTCCGAGCTGAAGCGGAGCGGGTTCGATGTAGGTTTCTGTGTTGAGGCTCGACATGTCAGAGCTCCTGGCGCTGGTTTTCAGGATCCAAGAAAGGCAGTTTCACCACCGTGGCCTGGACGATCACACCGTCCTCGACGCGGATCGGGATGTGCTGCCCCGGTTGGCTTTGATCGAATGCGGCGTAGGCCAGGCCGATGATCTGGTCCAGGGATTGCGAGTACTCGCAGGAGGTCACGTTGCCGCTGATGTCCGGACCGCTGAGCACCAGATGGCCTTCCAGCGGTTGCGGGCTGGCCTTGGGCAGCGTGAAGCCCACCAGTTTGCGTTTCTGCGGCTGGGCGTCGAGGATATCCACCGAGCGCCGGCCGACGAAGAACGGCTTGGTCCGGCTCACCGCCCAACCCATGTCGATTTCGCCGGGATGGGTCATGCCGTCGGTGTCCTGACTGATGATCACGTGGCCTTTTTCCAGGCGCAGCAAGCGTTGAGTTTCAACGCCGAACGGGCGGATATCGAACGCCTTGCCGGCTTCCATCAAAGCGTCCCAGAGCTTCAGCGCATGGCGCGCCGGAACGTGAATTTCATAACCCAGCTCGCCGACGAACCCGACCCGCAGCAAGCGCACCTTGATCCCGGCCACGGTGCCCTGACGCACCCCCAGATAAGGAAAACCTTCAGCGGACAGGTCCAGGTCGTGGCAGACCTTTTCCAGCACTTTGCGTGAATCCGGGCCTGCCACGTTGACCGCCGAAATCGCCGCCGTGACGTTGGCGATGTCCACATCCAGCCGCCACTGTGCATTCCACTTGAGCATTTGCTGGTAGATACGATCGACACCGCTGGTGGTGGCTGTGACGTAAAAGTGGTGCTCGCCGAAGCGCGCACACACGCCGTCGTCGATGACCATGCCCTGCTCGTTGGTCATCAGCGCATAACGGGAGCGACCAATCGGCTGCTTGAGGAAGGCGAAGGTGTACATGCGGTTAAGCAGTTCGGCAGCATCCGGGCCACGGACATCGGGCCCACCGAGGGTCGAAACGTCGATGATGCCGACCTTGTTGCGCAC
>JABFPR010000341.1:0-10200 GCA_022817345.1 Neoscelio sp. ZL-2020
GTTGAACAACACCAAACACTCCTTTGATGTTGTCACACGAATCGTTTTGTGGTCAATTGAGAGCAAGCGCGGCATCCATCTTGCAGATAGCTTTCTCATACACAAATGAGCATTCAAAATCGAAACGACCGAGCCATGTGATATGCCTATGGCCTCTACGATCTTGCGCACTCTCAATCTCCGATCAGCCAACACCATATCGTGAATTTTTCAATAGTTTCAGGTTTAGAGACCTCAATTGGGCATCCATAACGTTCAGCATCACTCGTGATTGTACGACTACAACGGAATTCGGTAAACCACTTTTTTACATTTAAAATCGATGGTTCGGAGTCCCGATATTATTTATCTAACTTATATTTGGTTTCAGTGATGGTTTTTATCTGCAAAAAGTAATGCTTAATGAGCACACGAAATTCACTTTTTTCCGTTTTCTTGAAAATTCACGCAGTTGTCTGATTTCAATGGCTGTCATACACAAACTAAATGACGTAACTAGCTTAACCTTTGACTGTAGTTCGTTGAAGGATGGCTGTTGACCAGAGTAGTAACTCTTTTCTCCAGAGTTAACTTTTCAAGTTAAGAGTCGGGAAATTCAAAAAGTCACGGACTTATTGACCCACTCTCGTATTAGTGGAAGCTCCTCTTTGCTTCTCCAGCAATACTCCACATAGAATTGGATCGTCAGTGTTGGGCCCTCTTGGTCCTTGTCTAGAATGTACGCAAATGCGATAACTATCATGATACTTCGCAGGGTCGGCTTTAAGGGTCGGCTAACTGGGCTGTTAGTCCTGTTAGGGGATAATAAACAAAAAAACTAAATCTAAAATCCTAACAAAGGGGTCCCCACGATATGAAAATATAAAAAAAATATTTTTATTTTCATGAAATTAACTAACTAGTTTTTTATATAATATTCTGTAGTAGTCCTTCATACTTTATACAAATTATTGCCCAGATAAAAGAAATTTATTGTTCGTAGAAATCATACGCCTGTTCACAATTAATTACATTAAATATTGTATTATCAATTTAATAAAATTGTTATATTTTAATTTTTGTAAACTAAATTCTTACTACACGAATTAATACTTAATCTATTCTTATTTTTTTATTAACATTATTTCTGTTGAGATGGAATACCGAATAATAATTAATAAAGGACTTCCGAATAATTAATAATAAATCCTATTTGATTTAATTTATTATTATAGTGTTTTTGTTATATTTCAGAGTACAAAATTATTTTTCTTTGAAACTGATATATATTACGAAATTAGTTTCAGAATTAAAAGAATAAATTAAGACGAAAAAGTGTTAAATAATTTGTGTTACAGAAAAATGCAATTATATTAATTTAATTTGATATATTTTATTTTATTTTTGTTTACATATTTAAAAGGTATTGAATACCTGTTTTTGTTCGTATATAGATTACATTTCGAATATAAATTTTTATTCGGGTATCTGCATTTGTATCTTAATTGGAGCTTTTCCAAATATGCACATGACGAAATAAATAATAATTTTGATATATTTTTATGGCTATTATAGACTTCTTATGAAAAGGTCAGTTTCTTGTATTTCGTATGTTCAACCCGCGTGGAAAAAAGTAGTCTGGCAATAGTATGACCCATGATCGAGAACCAAACTGTTTTTATTTATTCCTTATTTTGAATAATTTTCATTTTTTAAAGTTATATTTACTATTTTATTGTTATAACTCCATTGCATTATGTTAGTATTGATTATTATTAATTTTCATAGATTTTAAATATAATGTTTTACATAATGTATTTGAATTATAAGAATAAAGTAATAAATATATCATAAAATATTAAAAATTATTAACAAAAAATAATAAATAAACATAGTTTGGCTCGAAATCACAATTCATTTTATTGCCAGACTGTGGTGCCATTCTGTTACCAGACTGTTGCCAAACTATTTAACAGTTACCAGAAAACTAACTTTCTGATCAAAATCCAGTGGTTTACTCTTAATAGCCCTAAAAATATACTGATGGCATTAATCATTTCAAATACTTCAACAATTATTATTTAAATCTGTATTATTTTCCATAAATTAGAATATTATTAAATTTTTGAATATTATTTTTCATGTAATTATAATAATTCGATATTATTCAATATAGGGGATCTTTGGCAAGTAATTGAAAAGTATAATAAGATGCACTATCCAATATGGCGAGGCTGGACATTGCAATGGGCAGTAGTCACTATTCTTAGTCCTGAAGACCTTGAAGTAATATAACAATTATATTTTAAAAAATGATTGAAATTGCATTTTATGAAATAATAAAAAATGCATATTTTATGTAGGTTTTACTGAGTAGTACAAAACATATAGAAAAAAGCATCTTATATAAAACTCTCGAACCTTGGCTTCAATCGGGTCTTCTAAACAGCACAGGTTATTATAACTAACTTATATACAGTAAATATCGTTATACTTCTACACGTACTTTTACATTATACACCATTTATTTTACTTAGCTTAATTTTTTTATATATTAATATATATAACTTTGACTAATATTTATTGTTCATTCTATTGCAGGAAATAAGTGGCAAGATCGACGAAAAATGTTAACACCAGCATTTCACTATAATGTGTTACATAAATATTTAGAAGTTATGATTGAACATGGAGTAAAACTAGTATCCGAATTAAAATCTAGAAACAAAGCAGTAACCATAGCATTGATTCCATTTTTGACTAAATATACTCTCAGTGTCATTTGTGGTAAGATACAACATTTTTCATTTGTTTTAAATGACAATCCTATAGAGCTTGCACAGTACACTCCGAAAACGTTATTATACGACCTACGCAAAGATTAGAAATATGATAGATTTAAATAAAAATGATTTTAAATTGAATACCAAGTATTTTTATTATGAGGCCGCGAAATTATTAAGCAGACCTCATAATCAATCCACTGGAATATCTTATAAACGCTAAGTTTAAGGCTAAAATGTTATAAATAAAAAATATAAATTGCTGACGGTTCAATCTAATTAGCTGATTAGATTTTGAGACCAGGTCCAGTTTTAGCCCAATCAGGTTCTGGTCGATTTTTAAAGATTTAGATCGTACTTATTAAAAAAGGACAATTTTCTTATTAGTTGTTTTTTTGACAGTATAAATGACAATAAATTATTAAGCCCGCCTTAGTCCCAGTCAGATCCGCGTCGATTTACCCATGGATTTACTGAGCCGCTACGAAAGGCAGTTGTTTTTTGGGTTCTAAGAATAATGTAAAGAGGTTAAGAGGAACGTGACCAAGAATAAAAGTGTCTCCTACATTAAGACGTAGAATCGGAATGTCTAATAAACAAATGAGGTTTTTCTTTTAAAATGTTGACCTGGGTCTGATAGGGCCCCGGTCCCAAAATCTAATCTATCCATTAAATTTGCTCCTATAAAACATTTTTGCCTTAATGTGAAAGGATCAGAACTGTTCTAATGGACTGATTAAAACGGAACATCATGTATAAAGTTGTTATTTGTAATTTGTTATTTGTATTTAAAGTTATCGGCTAATTATCTGAAGAAATACGTATCAAATCGAAAAATGGATAAGAAAAAAAATTTAATTTTGTTAGGAGAGCTATTCAATTATGTCACAATTAAGCTTCCCTTTTGTGGGTGAGGCCGGAAGTAACTTCAGAATCTTAAATTGAAACCCCAAATTTTTTCGCATTTTTCGATTATTGATTTCGATTTTTGAAATATATGATAATTAAAAAAATTATAAACAAATCAAAAAGTTAAAAATTAAATTACGAATGTTCATAACATTGGGAATAAGACTTTACAGAAAAAATTTCAGTAATAAAACTTATTTTTGAATAGAATTTGTGTTCACAACATTGGGAACAATAATATTACGGACAAAATGTCATGAATAAAACTTTTTTATTTTTGAATATAGAAACTAAAAATGTATAATTGTCCACTCTCGACTATCTGTCTGGGTTGCAGCGGGAGCGAATGTAAAATTTCAAGCGTATTTTCATAATTTTTTTGAACTTTTCGAATCTCTATTCAAAGATAAGAATGTTTTATTCGTAATATTTTTTTCTATAAAATTAATATTCCTAATGTTATGAACCTTTATAATACAATTATAAAGGGGGGGGGGCATTCCATTTAAGATTCTGTAAACTGTGACTGGTTACCAACAATCCCTCCCAGAAAAGGGTCAGAGGGTGGCTGAATTTTATCATAATTTAATAGATAAGAATAAATTTTTGTTCCTATCAATTTTTCGATCTGATCCATATTTCTTCAGATAATTAGCCGTTTATGAACTGTTTGTTCACTGCCTGTTTGTTTTTCTTGCTAAGGGTTACTTCATATGTTTCTTCCTCTTTATGAGAAATAAGGGATTCAATCAATCTTTGAATGTTAAACCACAATAATGTACTAGGATACATGTTATATCAACAAGAAAGAGATTTTTTGTTTTATTTGTAGATAATGGTTTACAAAAATATTATTAACACTATTTTTAAAATAATTTTAAAATGTAAGAAAATGTATAAATATGTAATAAAATGTAAGAAAATGTGCCTTGAAGATGATTTTTAAAATATGTATTCAGTAAAATATGTATACTTATAAAATAGTATTCAGCAATACTGTATTGGAAAACGTTTGTGTGAATACAAATAAATTATTTCTTTATGTTATTTATTGCAGAAACAGCAATGGGAACCCCTTTAAATGGTGCTGAGGACAAAACTGAGAATTACGTTAAAGCAGTATACGACATGGGCCAAATGGCAGTATATAGGTTGTAGTAATATTATTTATTTACATAAAATATTGAGATATTTTTCAAGATGAGTTTGAACTCAAGTGACAGAATGATGACGACATATGTCGTATTTCATGATATACAATCAGAAATAATGATAAGAATAATGATATTGCATATTAGGTATATATTTAGGTATTTATTATACTTAAAAGTTTAATGAAGAAATTCAAACGTATTTGACATTTCTTTAATTTTTGACAAAAATGTGTTGCAACTTCTACATTCATATCATTTTTATAATAACATTTTAGTAATTAAATTCGATCTTAGTTCAATATTATTGGACATTTTATGTTTAGTAATAACTGCGATATATTTATATGACATATATGCAAAGTTAGAGGAGCAAATGTAAGTTTTATATTACATTTATCATAGTATCATAGCTTTGAATTTAAGCATTAAATATGTAAATAATTGCTGTCAAAATGGAATACGTAACATTGAGAGTTTCATGCATTCTGCAAAAAGAATGTTAACTATAATTATCAATACTCAATACAAAATTATTGTGATAACATAGGTTATATCGACATTTTATATAAAGATTTTAAATTAGCCAATTATTTTATTTAAATAATCAATTACTTTGGACCTTCTTAATATAATTTCGTAGATAAGTATTAGTTAGAAGTTTTGGTATGATTTTAGATTTATACTATTAGCTGTCAATGTAATTACCATCAAATCGCGTCATTGGTGCCATTTTCTTGTTTTGACATCTGACAAAGATTTTCATCACACAACAATACAAGTTTCGAGTGTTTAAGATTTCGCTAACCCTATCCGTGTGTTCCCCATTGCAGATCTGTTGCGCTTGGTTTCGGCAACGAACTTCCAATTTTCTGACGCTTATCGAGCGTCAAGCACATGAGAATCTACTTATGAAGGAAAGAAAAAGAAAAGAAAATAAAATGGATAATGGATTTTTTGTAATTCCTCCACGTTATTTGTTACTCTCAAGTGTGACGAATTGATTCACTCATTAGTTTTTATTTTTTTATCCACACTTGCATCTTCCAGGACAATCTTCCCTTACACTAACTGGTTAATGTTGTATTGGAGTGTTTAAAACCTGAAGGCGCACTCCTTATCCTACATCCAATTATTTATGTGTGAAGATATCCAAGAGACACGCACTGAGCGGAGGATTTCGAATATTCAATTAGCCCAGAATTCGGAAACTGAATAGTTATGACACACATGACAGGGACAAACGAATTAGGAAGAATGTTGTAGAAAATACTGTTTATAAAGAGGATTCGCTACTTCATTTTTGTAGACCGACTTCGTGGGAGTGGAAAATTCAAGTTGGGCCAAGTTTTCTGACCCATTTTCCAAAACTGCTGTCAATAGTTCGCAAAGGTTTTTTGGCGAAGCCTTTGTCGTTTTCCACGAAGATTGATCGTAAATTCGAATAAAATTCGGAAGTCATAAATTTGTTCAGAAATTGGAAATTGTTCGATTTTTGTTGTTTATAACATTTAACATTACGTGAAAGAAAAAGGAAAACGAGAAAAAGGAAAAAGAATTTTGATCTCGAATTCCGGTCGTTTATTTGATTTTACTTAACCCATATTTTCTGTTATAAACATGTATATGCATACTTTAATTATGTGATTGTTAAGGAACATAAATATGTTAATAGAATGTACATGAGGTTTTTTTAAAAATGTATATTCTAATTATTATGTTTATTTAAAAAATTATATATGTTCAAAAAATTATGTTTTCAGAAAGGTATATTCAAACTTTTTACAAAATATATTACCTTTCTTAGGAGAAAAAATTAAACTATGTTTTTTTTTATTCATTTGACAGACCCTCTCGCATTTCTTCATTGAGGAGAAATATGTTTCCTCTAAAGTCATAAATGAGACATCTGGTTTTTTAGGTCGGAAAAATAAATTAGAAAATGAGTGAGGTACAATGTCTTCACTTTAAAATTATTTCGTAAATTCATTTCCATGCACTTGAGTCATAAATTATTATGTTTTATTACTTTTTATGTTTACCAAATTTCGGGACTGAATAATTCTCTTCAGAAGAAATGTACTTTTTTTTCAATTTATGGAGGTTTTTAAACAGAAACTTTAAGAGGAAACAGAAATTTCATTTTCCTTTTAACGTCATAAAATAAATACAATATACACAGTCACACTGTGTACAATATACACTTCTTTGTAACAACTTATTAAAATATACTTTTCGTTATATTTCCTATAACGTATTACTTACAATTCTGAATTTACTAACATTTCAGGTAAGAGAAAAAATGTTATGTTTGAGATTTTATATCATCAGATCTGTGTTATGTCATTTGAAATGATATTCATTCGGTAGAATAAGTTTGGTCATCGTTGGATTTATAGTTGTGAGTGTCGTTCTCACTGAACAGGCGAGTTAAATGACTTTCGTTTTACTTTGGCAAAATGTATCCTTTTTTATATAGAAAAAACTTTTCTAGAAATTATTATGTAAACTTTGATACACTGGGAACTTTTCAATTAAAATAAACTTCATTAAATGCGAAATGAATTTGCTTGTTGAGTCACTCCCAAAGATTCTTCAAGTTCTTCTTGCATTTGACAATAGTCTTCGTTGAGTCTTCGTTCAATAATGCCTTCAATTCTGTATCTTCAAACGTTTCTAGCCTTCCTTGACGTTCCTTATCCTCTGTATCAAAATCACCACTTTTGAACTGTCTAAACCAGTACTCACAAGTTGAAATTGATGGAGCATGGTCCCCGTAAGCCTCACACGGCAATCGATGACCTTCACTTGCTTTCATCTTCAGATAGAAGCAGAAAAGTAAAGCTACCCGCAAATTGCGTTTTGTTGGCACAGAAGTCGACATATTAGGAGTCCAACAAAATTATGTTGTTTACACTTCGACAAAATGAAACGTACTGAAAACTAAAGCCTAATGATGACGCGGTAACATGAAGGTGGAAAGGTTATGATCCGATGCGATGTAATACTTGTACCGCCCTCTTTTGCAAATCCTTTAACACATACACCTGATACATTATTTAAAATAATCAAATTTATAATTAATACTGTTTCTGTCATAATTTGTTATTATTAATTTTTTTTAGTTTTACTTTAATTGTTCTATAGAAAAACACTTTGCATGTTGGAATTTTAAATTTTAAATTAATAAGTATCATTATCAGCCCACATATCTGTGAGATTGGAATGGCACGATACTAATTCAACCTATAACAGACGTGACGGCTTTTCAACGAAACGAAACATCTTAGAGTCTGTAAGACTGGCATCGTGTATATTAAAAGCTATCAAAGTAATCAGCAATATTTATAAATTGTACTATTTATTTACAAATTAATATTTACAAACTCTAGTATTAGTTTTAGAGCATTTTCCTATAATTCTTGACCTATAAAGTTGAATTTTTTATTCTGTTCATACTCACTGCGATTCTTAATTAATGGATGCCAGAGAAATCAGTTCCCATACCGAAAAAAGCAATTGTCATATGTTCATGAACTTCGATTGTATTCAATTCACGTGAGTTCGAATAATATTTTTAACTGAAATCTATTTTCAGACAAATATTTTGCAACTTAGTTTCAGCGATTTGTACATTTGAAGTTCTCCAAAAGAATATCTTGAAAATTTTCCTTCTATGTTCCATAATATATTGCATTTACTTAATTACTTACGAATTGAGATATTTCGCTGTTAGAATGTTCATAAGTCTTACCCGTACAGAAAATAATAGTATGTGATTCATATGGCAACAATATGGGTTATATCTGTCATAGTATGGATAATATCTGGGTTTTGGCCACGAGCCATACATATGCCTAGGTATTTCCAATCGGACTTAAACAAATTTTTTATTTGTAAGTTTTAATGATATTATTTATTACTAAAAATTGTCTTAGCTTGCTAGAATTGTTTCGGTTCGGCCTATGGTCTCCAAACGATACATATACATGGGTAACCCCGACGATACCGAAAAATATCCGGAAAGTTCATACTATTTTTGTATTAATAAATAATAATATTAAATGTTATTAATAAAAAATGTTTTCCGTCCCATCGAAAATACTCATAAATATGTATAGCTCGCGGTAATCTATAACTATATCTTTGCCATACTGTTTCCTATATCTTTCCCATATTAATTCCATATCAGTCCCAAGTGTTCTGTTTTTATCGCTACAGAAAGCAGACGTGTTTATTTTTATTCGCGTAATTCATAATCATATCTATATACCAAATACGATACAAGTAACAGCAGTTATAATTTTAGTTTTATAACCGTATAACTTTACAATTTTATCTCCTTTTTAAACGCCGGAAGATCTGTGGTTGGTGTGAAAAAAGAGTATGTAAGCCCTAGGATGTGGTTTGGACCACATTGGAAAACTGTAATCTCCACTTCTGGGCTCATCCTACAGTTGCTGCATGACGTAGACGGGACCGATCTGATGTTTTGATGTTTTAATGATCTAGGCACCTTTTATGAGCGGTTTGACTTTCTGATTAAGAAATACAGACAATCTCAGAATTATACTTAGGCCTGCGGTAAATCTATTCTTCCTGACGGTATTGAGAACTTGTTAACTAACGACTCGCTACATAATCTGACTCTCGCCATCAATAAACTCACGACCTCACACACACAACTGAAAGACGATATTAAAAATTTAAAGGAAATAACAACAAATTTTCACGCTCGAATAAACGACATCTCATCGGAACTAAATCAAGTTAAATATTATCTGATCTATCATCGAAACTAAATCAAGTTAAAAATTATATATCCAGACAAGATCGCATAAATAACCTGATAATCTTTTGTATCCCTGATGATGATGTCTGGCGTTTAAATCGATTCTCTCGTGGCTTTCAAAACTACAAGGTAGGATCAGAAAGTAGTATGACTGAATTAATTTAAATTTTTTTATTGAACTAATCGGACAAATCCTTAGTAGTCCTCGAAGTAGCACCCTTGTGCTTCGACACAACACGTATAACGCGATTCCCACTGCGCGTACGCCTTCTGGAACTCGCTTTCCGGGATCCCCTTCAGAGATGCCGTCACGGCCCCTTGGACGTCTTCTACGGAGCTGTATCGGTTTCCCTTGAGGTCCCGCTTGAGCCGAGGAAAGAGGAAGAAGTCCGGCGGTGCCAGATCTGGACTGTAGGGGGGGTGAGGCAACGTGGCAACCCTGTACTTGGCCAGAAACTCCCTCACGAGCAGCGCGGTGTGGCACGGCGCATTGGCACAAACTTGGCGCACACCTTTCGCATGGCCAAATCCTCGATAATAATTTTTTGGACGCTACGATGCATAACCGATACCAACTCTGATCGAA
>JABFPR010000342.1:0-10177 GCA_022817345.1 Neoscelio sp. ZL-2020
TAAATGCACCACGTGTCGTAATTATCGCGTGATAAAGTTTCAAGTCGTGTTGTCGCTGCGTGCGCCATTTCTTTTATAGCTGGCCGTTCGATTTTTTGCAATTGAAAATGTTTTGTCGGTTATCGTCGCAATTGAAACAGTTTTGTCGGTTACCGTCGCGATTAACTGTGTTTCGCACTCTCTGGGTCCATAACCTGTTGGCGAGGATCAAACGCAATGAAACACAGTTTTCCCTTTTGTATATTAACACGCTTTATTTCGTCTGACCAGGGAGACGGATACAGAACAACTGAACTGAACAGTTTTACAAGACTCTAGGATATAGTAACAAAATATAAGGGAAAGCAATGATGTCAATCAAAGAAAAGAAAAGAAAATTAGTCGTGAGAATTTAAACTCTAACATAATATAAAGTACATTAATATTTCAACATCTAAGCAATAAATTAATTAAACAAATTATATTAATTATATAATTTAAACATTTTTCAACGAATGTAATAAAAAGTTGATATTATAATCTACACTTTATAAGATTAGAAATTCTATTTTATTTCGGAAAAAAAATGGATTTCCACAAAAAATTCACGTCAAAACATAGTTTCTCACTTCCCGGGATGCGTGTCTTTTTTGTTGTGCTAATCCAATTACAAGACAAAACATTCTTAATTCAGTTTGGAATTTTAAATCGAGACCCCTCTATTCCATTACAAGCATCAAAGATATTTTAATTCTGATCAATTTGTGTGCGTCTTTTAATGCGAACATTTTTTACAGGACATCTTTGGTGATTTACCATACCTCTCTGAGCATGCACAAGGTGTTTTAATTGACTATGATGAATAAATTTAGGATACTGTTCACTTCGTTTACAGAAAATTGTATGTGTGCATAATCTGTGAAAGTTACTTTCTTTTATGCTCAACTAAGTGACTTATCTCAACTAACAGCAGCACTTACAAATTCTGTATACCAAAAATTTTGCCTAAGCAATGCTGAAAGCAATCTTAACAACATTACCGACTGTTTCAAATTTCGAGTATGACTATTGCCAAATCAAGCACAAGTACTTTCCTTTACATTAGTAGGATTAGCCAAATAGGGAAGTCTAGCTAAGAGAATTACTTTTAGTATCATAATTTTAGTACATATAGAAAATGTTGAATCGTATTATTTAAAAACTAGCAACAGTATTGTATCAGTTTGGTAACATGAGTACAGCAACAGTCTGGATCATGATTGAATGTCGGATTGTTACCGTACTATTTACTACATTTTTAAATATTTTTGTAATTATTATTTTTCAAATTATATAAATGAAATTAAAACAATTTGACTAATTTCCAATACAATTATAATATATCGTTTAAAAAAGTACAATTTATTCTCAACAATTAATTTGTTACAATATACGTATATAATATTTAAATCAACCGCTTTTAAGTATGTTTATAACCAATTATGCACATAAATTAAATTTATTTAGAACAATTAATGTATTAAAATTATTTCTTACTGTTTTTATTAATTAATTTACAAGAATTAATTAGACAACTTTTTATTTACTGTTTACTGCAATTCAATAGTTTACAACAATTATTTTCAGTTACTCAGAATTCTCTGCAATAAATAAATTTGTAGGGCGAATACAAATGATCCAACATACATTTCATCACACGTACATTTGGTCAACACAAACATTTAATCTTACGTACATTTGATCAAACAGATATTTAATCACACTCATATTTGATCGACACGTATATCTGATGAAGCACCAATTTCATCAAACACACGTATAATCTAACGCACATTAGATCAACACGTACACTCATGAGCAGACATTCGTGACCACCCTCTCTTTCTATGTTACAAAAGTAATGAGTAAAGAAGAGGTGGTGGATAGGAATCACAGCTCCTGGGTGTACATCTGATCAAACAGACTTATAATCAAACGCACGTTAGATCATACAGATAATTGATCTAATACACATTTAATCAGCACGTACATATGATCAAACACATATTTAATTTAACGCACAATTGATCAAACACATACATCAGCGAGCTGTGATTTCTGAACACTGGCTCTGTCCATCGTGGCACTATAAGTCATAGGAGTAAGAGGGAGGTGTTGTACAGGAATAATAGCTTGTGGGTGTACACTTGATCATCAACTTAAATTATGAACTATTTACGACACAATGTATATACAATTGTATGTTTCAGACCTATTTTTCATTTGTCTCAACGTCCATAAGTGTATTTACAATAGTTGTCACATTTAACTTCAATGAAAGAAAAGATTTATAAGTAAATGAGTCTCCTTTCACAATAATATTACATTCCTGTAAAATAAAAGAGTCTTACATAATACATTTCGGTGATCAAAAATGTGTTTGTTTAAATGTGTGTTTGATGAAATGTGCATTTGATTAATTATATGGTTGATTAAATGTGTGTTGATCATATCTGCGTGCTGATCAAATGTATGTTTGATCGAATGTACGTGTTAATCAAATGTGTGATTGATTAAATGTGCGTTTGATCAAATATGTGATTGATCAAATGTACGTGTTGAACAAATATACGCTTTGATAAAATGTATGTATTATCAAAGATTTGTATAATCAAGTACGTGTTTCAGCAAATGTACTTGTTGATAACACGTAAGTTTGACCATTTGTATAGGCCCCAAATTTGTTGCTGACATGCATTTAGACGGAGACAAAAATGCATGAAACAATACAACGTTCTTATAAAAGTTGAGGTGAAGATGACATAAACATAATACGCGAGGATAAATTGTAAAGTTTTTAGTCCGATCAAGAAACAGCAAGATTACCACAATTATATAGCTGTATAACGGCATTCACAATGAATGTGATGAAGAACGCTCCGAACGTCCAAAAACTGCATGAACCATTGATATAGTTGATTAAATTCACCGCAAAGGGATAAAAGTTCGCCAATTGACTGTAAATGAGATAGTAGTGGCTGCTGACATTTTATCCGAACATATATACATCATTTCACATAAATACTTTGGTATGGAGAAGTTGTGCGTGTTATCAGTGCCATATGTGCTAACGGTCAATCAAAAACGAGTTCGATTTGATTTTTCGAATCTGTGTATTGAGTGTTTTAAGCGCAATGAGAACGACTTTTTGCGACGTACGAGGCTTGTTTGAAAAGTAAGGCAAACGAGGAAGGAAATACAACAAAAATTGAAAAATTCATCTTTATTGTTCAACATAATCTGCTTTGAGCTCGATACATTTCGTCTAGCGATGTTCCCATGCTATTACGCCAATTTTTTTAAATTTTATAAAATGATTTCTCTTGAAGTTCAAAATAATCATTTACAGCGTACATCACTTCGTTATTTCCGTGAAGTTGTTGTCCTCCAAGAAGTTTTTTGAGGTTTGGGAACAAAAAGAAGTCCGAAGGGACTGAATCGGGCGAATAGGGTGGATAGCTAAGCAATTCGAAACGAAGTTCATGAATTTTGGCCATGGAAACGAGTGACGTGTGAGCAGGTGCATTGTTGCGATGTAACAAACCCGCATAGTATACTCTAGTAATCATTTTACCCTTCGCTAAGTAATCGGTAAAGATGAAACCGTACGCATCCCAGTAAACCGTTGCCATGACCTTACCGGCAGATGGTATCAATTTTGCTTTCTTCGGAGCAGATTCCTCCTTGGCTGTTGATTGTTTCTTCTTCTCCAGCATATAATGGAGGACCAAAGTTTCATCGACAGTCACTAATCGACGCAATAAATCGTTTGTATTACGTTTAAAACGAGTCAAAAACTTTGAAGAAACATCCATTCGGACGCATTTTTGGTCCACAGTGAGCAAACGCGGCACTCATCATACACACAGCTTTTATGTTAGAAATCTGCCAAACCTTTAAACGGCGGTAATTTGAAATCATTTTGTGGATTTTCGTCACAATATCCGCAGTTGTCACATCGCTGAGGCGTCCACTGCAATGCTCGTCATTTTTGCTTGTTCAGCCACGTTTATATTCGGAAACCCAATAGTCTTCTAAGGAATACAACAAAATTGTCCAATACTTATTTCGATTATAGGATTACCATCTGTATGTAATTTAACTTACTTTTCGAACTTCTCTCGTTTGAATTGTGACTTTTGATGACACTTGGGTTGATCACTATACTCCTGAGACAAAATAACGATGCAAATAATGGAATAAAATATATGTATCGACTTTTCTATTAACTACCTAGAACAGGGAAATCTATCAATTGTGAATACTATGCTGACGTATTACAACGCCAAGCGACGAAATCAAAACGAAACGTCCGCATTTGGCCATTAATAATATTCCAGTAAAATGTGCACTAGCTTACATATCAACAATTGCGATGGCAAAACTACATGAATGTTGTACGTATTGATTCTGGATCGGTTTCCGTGCCACTTTTTATTTTTGATCTTGAATAAATGACTGTATGGGAAGAAATTTTGATTGGATTTTACGGTTATAAATGCTGTTAATGCAAGGGTTGCCTTTTATATTTCGGGAATAGATATTCCTGGTGCTGCCATCTAACAACCGACGTCCCTATCGTAAATTTCGACTTTTTGTCGGTATTCTTACTCAGAACGTTTTGATGTACAGGCGCTATTTGTGTTGTTTTCAGTGACATGAAAAATTCATCTCGGCCAAAAAATGGAATTAAGTCGTGAACATCTCCGTACGATTAATTTTTACAACTTTCGACGTGGATTATCTCAACAGTGCAATGACTAACGTAATTCAACTTTTGGCGATGAAGCACCATCAAAAACCACTATATATCGGTGGTATACGAAATTCAATCGTGACGGTGGTTCACTCAGTGACGAATTTCGTGAAGATTCGCCTAAATCGGTTGTTGTTCCAAAAAACATTGATGCTATGCGTGAACTGATATTGCAAGATCGTCATGTGACTTATCGCGGGATTGCGGCATCCTTGGGCATTAGTGGGACCAGCACAGATCCAATATCGCATGAACATTTGGCTGCCAACAAAATTTGTTCGCGTTGGATCCCACATAATTTGATAATCGCTCAAAAAAAGACTCGTGTAGATTGGTCGAAGAAATGCTCAAGAAATACGATCGTGGAACTTCAAAACATGTCTATGACATCGTAACAGGTTAAATAACAATATTAAATAAAAAATCATGGATCTATGAGTATGAGCCCGAGAGTAAACAGCAGTCGACTGTATGGGTCTTTCAAGATGAGCCTAATCCAAGAAAAATTGTTCGCGCACGAAGCACTTCGAAGAAAATGGTCGCTTGTTTTTTCGGAAAACCCGAACATGTGGCAAGTGTACTATTAGTGCAACGTCGGACGATGAATTCTGAATTAATGTTAAACAAATGTCCAATAATGTTTAATAAAAGACATTTTTTATAACAAAGATTTGTCTCACCGAGACTTGAACTAAGATTCCTCGAATCTCTAGTTTAGTGCCCTATCCGCTCGGCCAGCTGATATGTTGAATCGCAACGCCTTGATAGTCTCTAATGGATGAGTGGAAATGTTTGCATAGAAATTCATTAGGTGCTTCTACGTATTTTATTTCAACTATTTGGATGGCCAAGCGGACAGAACTAGAAGTTGGAGATTAGAGGAATCTCAGTACAAGTTTTAACGTGACAATGTTTTTTATATAAGAATGGTTTCTATTAAACATTATTAAACATATATTTAACATTAATTTAAAGTTTATATTAATATTTAATCAGTGTTAGAAAAGCGGACATTCAAACGTTAGCTCAACATTGGCCTAGTGTTTTTAATATTAATATAACGTTAAATCAATGTTTTCTGTTAAAATTTGTAACATTGGATCAACGTTAGCTGAATGTTAGTTTTTTTGTCTAGACAGTAAATAATAATTTATGGAACTACTGAGTGGATTAATTACTCCAATCATTAAGAAAAGTTGGCTCGCAAAATCACTAGGCGGATAGTTTTCAAATTCATTCGCATTCAATCGGAATTGGTGGATCTTAACATGGATACAATCATATAATCATAACATATGTCTTTACTAATATTTGTTGTACTAATGTTGACATGCCAAATATGGAAGACATAACATATCAGAGAGACATATATTGCACTTTTAAACAAAACTCATGATTAGGATTATTTAAAAATCATTATCAAATCCAATCACACCAGTGTCTCTCTTTTGTAATTAATGTTAGCGTACATAATAGATTTTTGATGATTTAGGACATGCTATTTCTTTTTTATCGGAGATGAAACTGATATTAATTACATCGCCTATTATAATACACAAATCGATTGTATAGATTATTTACAGAATAGAGTTTGTTAGGTATCGTTTAGTATTTGTATAAATTAGTATTATATGCGAAGTGTGTAGAAAAGACCGACAATTCGAATTCTTTTGGGTTTAACTCCAGAATCATAAATGGGCACCTCTCATTTATTATTAATTTCGGACTCTTTGTTGAAAAATGACAAACTTTTATTCGAGTAATATTTTAAATTATGATTAATTACTTTAAACGTTATAAACGAAACAAAATGTTAAAAACTGCTCATAACATTAGAAATTATCTTTTTACAAAAATATGTCTGAACTTCAAGTGGAATTTCTATCATTACTTTTTGAATTAATTAAAACTCATTACATGAATAAAAACTTAAAATTTTATTCATGACATTTTTTGTAGAACTATAATTTCCAATGTCATGAACAGTTTTTTGTTAAATTATTTTTCGTTACAAATTTTAAAGTTGACATAATTTTTAGAAAATGACAAATAAAAATGTATTATTTTTCAATGAAGATTCTGCAAATTTAACAAATTTGAGAGTATTTTGTTGTTTCGACAGAATCAATCAGTGTTGATTTGGCAAAAGGATTTGGTAGCTTAAATAACAACAAAATCATTTGGTTGAATCACCCGAATTTTAGCTAAATTGACAAAATCGTTCTCTGAGTGTGCACACTGAGAGAATGAATCGCAATATAAGCGATCTGAAGCGTTATAATAGCGATCTCAGATCGCTAAATGTTATAACTTAAGATCGTTTAATATTAATCTATCTAGATCGCTATATTTACAATCTTTAATCGTATGTTATACCCTCAGTAAATACATGTAATAAATAAAATTAATTACTTTATGATTAATCACGTTAATATTTTTCACTGTGATATGACATTGGTAACTGCTTACACAGAAAAACTTCGGCTATATCTGAATATACATTACTCAATCAACTAATTAAAATATAATACAAAATTATAATTTATAGTGTATATAACAAGTTTACATACCTGCATAGATTTATATTTCCTTTTTATGTTTTCAATATGACTTTCGTTAAATAGTCATTCACTTTTAAATAAAGATTATGACAAAGCACACATGTAAATACAAACTTAAAATTTAGTTTGTTAAAATAACGATCTACCGATATAATGTTCTGGATTTTACGATCTAAATTGCTTATACTACGATTTAGTTTTCTCAGTGTAGGATCTTATTAACGCTGTTAGTTTGAATGAAATTTTCTACATGTAACCTTTTGACCACTTTAATTTATAATAAAAGTAGAATTATGTTTGGTGGTGATTTTGTTAATTTAGATTTCCAGTGTATATAGTATATTATATAATTAAATAAGGCCAAAAACCATAATTTATCGGCTGTCGTTAAATGCGTTTATTAATTTGTGTTTAATTAATTTGGCAAATAAATCTAATTTATAGTGTATATTAATCTTAGCATGCAAGTACGAGCTTTGCTTTGAATAACCATTAGTTTACTATTTTAAATTTAAAATCCATCAGTATATTAAACACCATTATTAATCATCTAAATCTAACATTTAAATTCTACACATATATTTCTGTAAATAAGCCGTCTTTAAGGAGCGACACAGGATTAAGAATTGAGTAGTTATTAACTTTTTCGCAATTAATGGTTTTCTTTCCATTAACAGTAAAATATACAGTAATAACCATAATTTCATAATTTTTTATTACTCAAGTTAATATGTCAATTAATATTTCTTGAAGTATATGAGACTTTAAATTATATTGTTTTTTTTGGTGATACATTTAAAAACTGACTGAAAAACTAACTTATGGTGAAACATCAATGGTAACCGAAGTTCAATTTCTACAATTCCTGCCAAAACTATATTTTGTTAATATCTTTGATAAATGCTGATATTTCTACATGAAAAGTTATCAGCTTTCTTTATAATATTAATAATATTTTTAAATAAGTGTAAAATATTTCAAATAATTTTGCAAACAGTTCCAACTGGAACTGTAATTTTGTTACCGACGTCGAATGAGCAGATAGATTTTAAAAATATCAGTAATTACTAAAGATATTTAGAAATCAAGTTTTGGCGAGAATTGCAGAATGTGAACTTTGCTGACCATTGACGTTTCATCTTAAGGCGACGTCATTTTTCAGGTCTACAAACGAATATACATGGTCGTACTGATTAAAGATTATGTTATACTAAATGAATAAATTATAATAAACCACAATGAAGATAATTCAAAATATTTGTTTAGTTTAGTTACAAAATATACCATGCTTTTACTTCTTTTGCCTTATTTGTTAAAAAATCAATTTTTCGATGAAGAGTTTTACATAAATTAAGTATTATATTGTTATATTGAGAGTATAATAAGTGTTATTGGATGTACATAATACGTATTATTGGAATCATAATAATTAAAATTATTATTGAGAGTACATCATAAGAGTTGTTTGGGCATATCATATTAAGGATAATACATACAATTATAACATTTCGATTATTATGACAGTATTAATAATAATTACTTAATTCGATACACCTGAAATATAAATCATAACAAACGAAAAATCATTTCTGTTGTTGTTAATTTCGATGATTAGTTCGAGAATTGAAAAAAGAATGTTGCGTATAATCAGGAACATAACTTATAATATGGATTGCTGAACATTAAGGAAACTTACCCATTTCAAACTCTGAAAAAAAGAACGATAGCACTAAAGTTCGTAGTACACTTCAGAAAAAAACAGATTCTGATAATTTACGTTCCTTTAAAAATTCCTGTAATAAATGTGGGATAAAACTATACAAACGAATAAGAAACTAACAATTTCGGTACACAGTTAAAAAAGTTCGAATACAATTTTTAATCCACTTATTTCTGCAACCGTATATACTTTTCTAACTAGAAATGTTTACGTTTGTATTCGTTACACGTTTAATATTAATATGTAAAATTTCATACCGAATAAGTATTTGTTAATATATAAAAAAAATGATTATCATGAATTTGTTATTACGTATATAATATATAAATTTATTCTGTATACATTTTCTATAATATCAAAATTGTCTGCTCTTAAATTACCATCTTAAATAATTAGGATTATATCAACATTATGCAAATCAAATTTTAATAGGTAAATACAACTATAAATTTCATGGATCTTAATAATTGTATTCCAAATTTAAATACAACATACTAGAGCGGTTCCTCTTCTCCTCATTGAAGATTTATTTCTTAGATTTATATTCAATAATATATAATTTTCTGTTTCCTCACTACTGTGCAATAGCTTGCTGATATGTGTAATAAGTAAATCAATCCGTTATTTATAGTGGCGTTTCTACATATATAAAATAGATTTTTAATTTAATTAACCACTTGATCATATATATGGTGGCTATCATTTCGAAAAATGTAACAAATAGGTCAATGTCTATACTAAACTTGGTATAAGGTATTATTACATTCTGACCACAAATTAGTAGTGTCCGTGTAGTTAAATAAAAATGTTGTGTACAGGTGTTCATTAATTTTATCCAACATTATCAAATAAATAAGAAAAATATTATAATAAATACCGTATTTTACGGACTATAAGACGCTAGGGACTATAAGACGCACCTTAATTTTTAAGCAATTAAAAATTGATTTCGAGTATAAGACGCACCTGAATTTGGGAGGCAATTTGAAGAAAAAAGTGTTTTTTTATAATTATAATGAAAATCACTTCTCTGCTTGCATTGCAGTAAGCAGAATCATTTTTAAACAACACTATTTCTATTTTAGTTAAAGCAAATGATTCTACTACAAAAACTTTCCATTT
>JABFPR010000343.1:0-10171 GCA_022817345.1 Neoscelio sp. ZL-2020
TCTTGTTTTGTCATCTACAAAAGATTTTCAGCTCACAACAATACAAGTTTTATAAAACAGCGTAGTTTGCAATAGCGTTGAACATGTCGAATTTTATGCTTGCAAACTACGATTTGCGGAAAGCATCGATTTTCTGTTACCATTTGAAGAAAACTGCTACAGAATCACATTGAATGCTTGACGAAGCTTACGGTGAGCATGCTCTCGCTACATCACAGTGCTTTGAGTGGTTTACAAATTCAAATGTGGCGATTTTGACGTGAAAAACGAAGAACGTGGAAGACCACAGAAAAAGTTTGAAGACAGCGAATTGCAAGCACTGTTGGTTGAGGATAACGCTCAAACGCAATAACAACTCGCGGATAAATTAAATGTGACCAGAGAAGCCGTCTGCATACGTGTAAAAGCCATGAGAAAGATCCAGAATATGGGAAAATAGGTTCCACATAAACTAAATGAAAGCAAGCAGGAAAACCAGAACCCCATTTGCGTAATGCTGCTCACTCGGTACAAAAGGAAATCTTTTCCCCAACGAATTGCGTCTGGCAATGAAAAGTGTATATATATCGAAAATCCTAAGCGTAAAAGATCATGGGTAACTCCAGGCTAAACATCAATATCGACTACAAGGCTAAATCTCTATGAACGGAATACAGTGCTCTGTGTTTGGTGGGATCACTAGGGTGTGATCTATTATGAGCTGTTGAAACCTGGCGAAACTGTTAGTACTGAACGCTACCGTCAAAAATCATAGACTTGAATCAAGCTTTGCGTGAAAAACAATCAGAATATTCAAAAAGCAACACAAAGTCATTTTGCTTCATGATAATGCACCATCACATACAGCTAAACCGGTCAAGGAGACGATTGAGGCGTTTAGTTTGGAAATACTTTCGCATGCCGCTTACTCGCCAGACTTGGCTCTGTCCGATTACTTCTTATTTGCATCGTTTGGAATCGCACTTGCTGAGCAGCGCTTCAGTTCTTACGAAAATGGCTCAATGACTGCATTTCCGCAAAAGAGCAACAGTTTTTTTAGCGTTGCATCCACAAATTGTCATACATTTTCATTCAATTAACGTGTATTTTCTGTTCAAAAACTCCGGTTTTATATTTACATACCTAGTATGAGTGATGAGTCTTGTTCTTATCTGCTGATAAACTGTTGCACACAGGCATGGTTCTTATACAAGAACCATCGTTATTACTCAATGTGAACTGGGACCTTTTGAAACCCCCACAGGTAGATAAGCCGAGGACATGCATCGTGGGGAAGGAAGTCTCCGCGTTGATGCTGCCTTAACTGTGTACTAGAGACCTCACCACCATCAAGGTGAGGAGGGACTTAAATGTGACTGATAGGGAAATGATATTCTCTTCAACCTATCTCCCACACGACAGAGAGATACCAACAGACAAAGTGGAAACATTAATCAATTGGTGCAAGACTAATAACCAGGATATGATAATTGGTACTGATACCAATGTTCATCATATTATATGGGGGAGAACTGATGACAACGACAGAGGTTAGGACATGGTTGAGTATCTCATGACAACGAATCTGGAACTCTAGAACAGAGGCTCAGAGTGCACCTATCAAAGCAGGATACATGATGAGGTCCTAAGCATTACACTGTGCAACGACAGGGCACGATATAATGTCTGGCATTAATCATGGCACAAAGATTCCGTCATTGGATGGAGATTGTCAAGGGAAACCTCACTCTCGGATCACAAATATATCCTTCTTGACATCTTCGGCAGAGTGAAATGTAGAAGGAAGTTTAGGAATCCGAAACATACTGACTGGAAGGAATATATTGAGTTATTGTCTGACAAAATCAGTAAGATTCCGTGCAGATACGGCAATGAATGGAAAATCGAGGATGAAGCGCAGGCTTTGGAAACAGCTACAGTTTCATCCTACAAGGACTCCTGCCCTCTGATTTCATCAATGCCGAAAAGTCAGTAGTGGTGGTCCAAAAAGCTTGACAGGCTGATTAGCAACACGAGGAAATTGTTCAATAAAACAAGAAAAACAAAGAAGATAATGATACTGAGAATAAACAAATGTTCTGAAATCCTACAAGGAAGAGATCAGGGAAGCAAAGAGCAAAAGATGGAATGGCTATTGCCAAATCATTGAAAGTGCGGCAGACATGGCGAGACTTCTGAAGATCCTGAAATCTGACCCTAAGGCGAAACTCAATTATATCATGAAGGAAGACGGCTCCTACACCACATTGGGTGTAAAGACCATTACATACCTTTGACAAACAAACTTCAAAGGATTACAGCTGGTGGCAGGCGTCGGGCAACAGGAAGGTGGGCCCTGAAGGAGAAGACCTAACTGAGGCGTGGCCGATGGTGTGGTCGAAATGCCGAGATTGGAGTGGTCGATTGGCTCATTCGGGCCCTTCAAGTCTGAGGGGTCAGATGAAATTATTCCGACTCTGCTACAGAAAAGGCTAGCGGTGCAAAAACACCTACTACTGAAAATAATGAAGGCAAGCTTGGCCTTGGGATATATCCCGAGTAGATGGAAGTCGACTAGACTTGTCTTCATCCCTAAGCCTGGCAGACTGGATTATACCAGTGGCAAGGCTTTTAGACAAATCACCTTCATGTCTTTTATGTTGAAAACAATGGAAGTGATGGTGGACAGACACATCAAAGTGTCGTGCTTGAGTATCAAGTCGCTTAATGAAAAACAGTATGCCTACAAGGCAAGAAGTAGCACTTCTGTGGCTTTCCAAGATCTGATCGGGAGAACAGAGTTGGAGTTAGACAGAGTAGGTATGCTCTAACCGCTTTCCTGAACATTGAATGGGCCATCAATCATGTCACTAGAGAGACGGTGGAGAAGGCGTTGAAGAAACATGGAGTGGATCCAACAATCGTGAATGGGATTAACTGCATGTAGTCAAAAAGTGGGCTCCGGGTAAAGGTGAGAGGCGGGACTGTGGATGATGTTGTGTATAAGTGGTGTCAACAGGGTGGAGTCGTATACCCTCTACTCTGAAACATGGTCATAAACGAACTACTGGGGTATCTTCAGAGCGGAATTACCCATGAACAGGTCTTCGCCGATGATTTGGCAATCCAAATCAGGGGATTGTTTGTGGACTCAGTAGTAGACCTAATGGAAGGGAATCTCTACAAAGTTAAAAGTTGGTATGGGAAAATAGATCTGTCTGTTAATGTAGCAAGACGGAATTGATGCTCTTCATCAGGAAAAGAAAACACATCGGACTACGCAAGGTAATTTTTTGTGAAAAAACTGGAGTTATCTGAATCGGTAAAATTTCTGGAAATCATCCTAGACAGCAAACTGAGCTGGAAACTTCTTGCTCATAAACGGGTGAGCAAGGCTGCAGGCTCTCTTTGGCGCTTAGAAGGGTCATAGGGAGGAAATGGGGACTAGGGAGTGTCATAGGGTGGAACATGAAGTGTATCTATGAAGCTATCATAGGACCATGAATCACCTATGCCATGATCTGGTGGCCTAGAATTAGATTGAACTCGGCAGAGCCAATTCTGAAACACATTCATGGTATGGTACTGGGGGTATAACAGGAGCTCCCAAAACGGCACTAACTGAGGTGATACAGATTGTTATTGGTATCCCTTCGAGTCAAAATATTATCTTAGCGGTAGCGAGAGCTGAAGCTTTAAGACTAGAATGTGGTGGGCTCTGGAAAGGGAAAGCAAGCACAGCAGGATCAGGGAACTGATCAGCAATGACATCCTAGAAATCGATAAGGGTAGGATGAGCCCGGTCTTTAATGTGGAATTTCAATTTAAATGCGACATCAAAGATAGAGATAACTGGGCCAGGGGTAGTTGTCCCGCTCCGATCAAGTTTACAATCTTGTACACACACGGGTCCAGAAAGGATGGAAGAACTAGATTCGGATATTATATTGAGCGGGTGGGCTTGAAGAGGAGTGAGTACTTGAGCCTTCACGCAACAGTTTACCAAGCCGAAGTCATGGCAATCAACATCTGAACTTGCTGTTTTGGCCTAAACATGCCAAAACAGCTGTCGGATTGGAGAGAAGGCAGCGGAGAAATATAACAAGACTCATTACAGAGCACTGATAACATATTACTATCTATATAAAATACGTAACAGAAACAACAACATGTATAGATGGTGCGAGGTGGATGAAGAAAGCACAGTACACATGTTGTTGGAGTGCCCAATGTTGGATTGTATGAGACTCAGATCAATAAGGCTGACATGGCCCACAACAGAATCTTTAAAGCAGTCAAACTGGATAGGATAAGTCGCTTTTGTAAATAAACTAGGACTATGAGGTTGTAACACTTAGTGAAGTTTTTATTCACTAAGTAATTATGGGTGATGGGTACAGTGGACAATAGACTAAGTGCTCTAGGACTCTCCTTGTGAGGGACCTCACCCAGAGTAATATTCTATTCTATTCTACATTAAACACTGTGAAATATATGATTCAGGATGGAATTGATAAATTGATAATTGCAAGACAAGAAAAAATTGATTAATGGAAAAAAAACTATTGAAGTAGAAATTTATTTATCGCAAAATGAAATGCGAAAACAACAAGAACTTCTAGTAAAAGGTGATACTATTAAGATAAGTACTCGAATAACCGTAGTACACTGTAATATTAAAACAGATCAACTTGTTAAATTAAAACTGAAATAGACAATATCAAAGTAGAGATAAATGAATTGCAATTAATGATCTTAGAGTAAAACTGAACTTATAAGTGATCGAATCCTACGGCTATAAGAGCTGCTTCAAAATCATGTTTTACATATTCTAGAAAATAATTTCTATAAAATTATTAAGAATTTTTTTCGATTGAGTTCATTAAAAGTGCATTAACATCATTCATCGTGGAGGAGGTTGTACAAGAATTGCATAAACCTGCTCGAAGAAATCACCCTAGATGATCGTTTGACATTCGTTACATAAGTGAAACTCACCAAGTTTCACTTATAGTGACTTATAGTGTCAGTCACTGATAATAAATTAAGAGTTTTTTTATTTTGAAAATGTTTCCTCGGGACCTCACGTCCCGGGGATTGCCATTACAAATCATTTTGGCATTACGCCTCTTAACTATAGATTATTCTATGTCACCGGGGACAATCCCCCTGGTGACAGCAATTTCGTGGGGCTTGTGGTCTTCTACGGCAAAAACTCCAATCCGAGTCATTGAATTAAAAACAGAAATACAATAAATAGGCAAAATACAAATATAAGCGAGAGCGGATTTCCGCTGTACAATATATAAAACGTGAGGCATCACCCTCAGCCGCAGACGCGATACGCACGATATTCTGCGTCAGCCCGCTAGGCGCCACTCACATCTGTCGCCACAGCCGACGCAGCGGACGGCACCAAAAACTAGCGCACGCCAGAGACATGCTCAACGTAGATGTCTCTGGACCAGGCCACTGTATGCGACACTATAACGCGTCGCATCAGCGCCGCATACCGCGGCGACACGCGCAGCAGATCGAGAAGGGCCTCGTTGGCCGGATCCCAGGCGCCCAACGGATCTGAGGCACCACAAGGTTGTGGTGCCTCAGCTGTCGGGCGGCAGAATGAAACACGCAGTGGTTGATTACATGGGGAAGGGACTGGAGTTCGTGTCCGCAACACCGGCATCTTATTACAATCGAAGTGCACATGTAAATACTTATTAAAATTTGCCTATATTTAAATTGCCAATATAATTCATAAACATACTGATAAACAATAGTATTGTAAATACAAATAAAAACCGATAAAGTAGTTATTAATATCAAACCTTTTATTTCATCGGAATCAATACGTGTGTTCAAGTATTGATTATGATGGTTTGTATAATTTTAAAAGGCAATTAAAATAACTTTATGGTATTTATAGTTTGAATTTTATTAGTTCTGTAAACACATTAGTATGCAAAAAATGTAGTCTTTGGAATGCTACCGTTTCTTTTTTTATATTTTGTTATTTTATTAAAATAATAATTCCTTTGTATGTATATAAACCTTCTGAATCTAACTTAGGTGAGGAATGATTTATATTCTTTCTTTTAACAGCGGCAATTACGCTCAAAACGCATTCGTCTTCGGCACGTAAGCAGCGAACTTCGCATTGCGCGTATTATTATTGTACGTTTATTAATGATATTGAATCGCCCGCGAATTGTAATTATTATAAGCGAGAACATAACTTGTTTAAATGGTAAAATTAAAAAACACTAATAAAACGAGTGGATAACCACCTGTTTGGAGTAATTTGATTTATTTTGCCTCGTGGCAACGAAAAATGCCTGCCTCCCTTTTCAGGAAATTTTGAACCATTCTACGCGCCGAAGGGCTACCAGGGGCTGAACGGAGGTCCCCTTCATCACGAAACATTTGGCGATCCTGCTAGGATTCCTGAGAAAAAAAAGCAGGTCATTTATTGTCCTGAAAAGTCTCAGCAATGAAGTGGAGCATACCACAGATATGACGTCAGCAATCTCTTAAATCATCGGTAAGAATAGCACATCAAGTACCGCACCCAGCCTATCCCGTTACGCGCGAGCGTAACGGATATCTAGAGCGTGTATTCAGAATATTTACGCCAACACGAGTACCACCCAGCGAAGACTTTGATGTTTGCAAATGCATGATGCACTAAAGGTTTTCAGTGCATTATATTATAACAAGTTAAAATACAATCTTACTTCTTTGTTTCTTTGACAAATTGATACGTGCCAAATTTGTACGGGTAAGTACTCTTTTTGTGATGTTTTCTTTAACTGGAAAATTTTGGCTGTAGAGGACTAAATACTGTGTTTTACATTATCGAAAACGAGTATATATCAATTTGATAATCAATTCAGTCCATTTAAGCTAAATTTCTTGGTTAGACAGTTATAACGGGTGTTCAATAAATCCACACTTCAGTTATGCTTCGGACCGTTATATAACGGGTATCATTGAACTCGCACATCGTGCGCAGTGCGAATACAAGCATACCGAGTGTTCAAGAAATAAGTATTTGGGTATATTGGGTGTTTAAACAATACGAGACTTTTCGAATCTCATCTACCAGGTGTACGACAAATGCGGGCCTTCACGCCTGAATTAAGTGTCTAACGGTTGTCCGAGAAGTGCACAACATTCCTTCAATCTAACAATTCGCAGATATCCGCTGCTCAATTATTACGGATTTCGAGATCATTGTTCACGCTTATGTACCGAGTAGTTTATTGATTATAACTGTTGATTTATCCTATTATATCAGGAGTGCCAAAATTACGTATATACACGTGGTTGTCGATACGTACATAACTAGTATGCTAAAGTTGAGTATACTTACGAGTATACTTACCTTAAGGATAGGTATGCGAACAATCGTAGTGTAATTAATATCTATTTGGCAACGTTGCATACTCTGCCATCAGTTACTCAGAAGTCTGCCTTAGAGTTGAGAAAGTTGCTGGACACAGTTCGGGATTACGCTGATGCGCTATCTAGTTTGAATAGACCTACAAAAGTGTGGGATGATCTTGTTTATGCTATTACTCACAGAGTCGATAAAGGCACACGAAAGACTTGGGAAATAAACCTTGGAGATAAGGAAGATTATTCTACATATAAACAATTAGAGAATTGTTTCTCTAATCTCTGCTTCTTTGTGAATAGAGAATTGTATGGGAGTGAAATAGAAGTCGGGGCTGATGGGCTGAACAAAATTATCGTAAAGTTATGGAGTTCCAATAGTAAGTTGTGTAAGAAAGGCAATTTATTAGAGATCTGGGAGCAAGAGTCTGGTCGGGCTCTGATCGAGTTCGGGTAGTACTAGGTAGCTCGGGCTTGAGTATCCGAGTCGGATAGGACTCTCTAAATCGGACGAGCTGTCCAAGTTGAATCGGGCTACGTGGGTATCGAAGCCAGGTTGAACCGGACTATTAATTTTAAAGTTTAATTTCTATAATTAAAAAACGAAATATGTACAAAGTGAGTTCTTTGGTTAATCTGTCAGTCAACTTGCCTCAGAAACTTGGGCATCGCGCAGTCGAGTGCCCACCCGCTTTTGTACATGACCTACAAATTTCTTTTTCTGAATAATGAGTTCTTCTTACCTTTTCTATAATTAAAAAACGAAATATGCACTGTTCTTACATCAGTACGCAGATGGAGAACGCCTTACAAGATGCACAATTTCAAACATTGGAATGGGACCACAAACGAAATTGGCTCGATTTCATTGCTTTGTTGAATCGAAATAACAAACTTTCTTTTTAGAGCCAAATCCAAAAAAAGTTGTTCGTGCACGAAGCACATCGAAGTAAATGGTCGCCTGCTTTTTCGGAAAAACCGGACATATGGCAACTGTACCATTAGTAATTCTGAATGGTACACAACCATTTGTTTGCCAGAAGTCTTCGGAAAGATAAGGGAAATCAACCGCCGAAGATGCATCATTTTTCACCAGGACAATGCGAGCTCTCACACATCAGCTCAAATAAGAGACTTTTTGAGAACTGAAAAAGTCGAATTGATGAGTCATCCGCCGTACAGCCCTGATTTGGCACCCAATGACTTTTTTTTTATTCCCGCACATCAAAAATAAATTACGAGGTCAACGATTTTCGACGCCTGAAGAAGCGGTTGATGCGTTCAAAATGCATGTTTTGGAGTGGAAAAAGTGCTTCGAAAACTGGTTTAAGCACATGTAAAAGTGGATTGATCTTCATGGAGAATGTTTTGAAAAACAATAAAGCCATGTACGATGATTTATTTCTTTTTTTGTTCTTTATTCCCGAAATATAAAAGGCAATCTACGTATGAATATAATCATATTTCTTCAAATAAAGAACAAATACGTTAGAATATTATTTGTAATATTCTAAAATGATTCACTCATCATTTAACTATTTCTACTTTGCCAATAATTTTATATTTATACATAGTTAAAAGTTGAGCAATTTCTACCAGAATTAACAGAGAACAAAGTTGTGATATTTTCTTTTTAATGTCAAAAAATGTATCAAACACAGACATTCCTTTTTTTAGAAATATTTGGTAAATTAGTTGATTACATGTAAACTTCTATTTTGTATATGTTAAATATACGATTAAGATGTTCAAAAATATCAGAATTTTCTTCTTCAAAAACAAAAGCTCTTCCGTTTCCGAAAACCTGTTGCGAATACTGAGAAGCATACATTGTATCCACTTCTCATATTATTTACAGAAACTCAATGACAAAGTGGGTTTATACAAATGATTACACATACAATCTATCAGTACATACATATATAATTTAGGAAACGCACAATATATCAGACATCTATATTCTATAAAAAAATTAATTAAATACACAATTTAACAAGCACACATTCTATCAAACACAAATTTATAAAAAAACACGTTTTACCACGCATATATTCTATCAACGCATACATTCCATCAAACATACATTATATTAAATATACATTTGATCAAATGTATATTTTATATAGGTTGTCTTTTTCTGTTCCGAATGAATGAGAAAGGCAGAACTATTACATCGAGTCAGACAATTAGAACGCAGTTGAAATATATAAAATAGAGTAATGTGTGTTTAATAAAATTTGTATTTCATAAAATGTGTGCGTTTGTAAAATGTGTCTTGTATGAAATGTGTATGTTAATAAATGGTATTTTGATATATATTATATTTATAATATATGATATATATTATATATGGTATATAATTTGATCAAGTGTGTGGTTTGATAAATTGTGTGTTTGATAAAATATGTGTTAATAAAATGTGTATTTAATCATTTGTATACGCCCACTCAAAAAATTATTATCTCCATATATTACTTTCTCAAATTATAATTGTACATATAATTTGAAATTCATTTACGCCAAACTATATTTTACCAAATTAGTATTTTATCCAAACTGTAAAAATCTCCACCTCTGAAAATTAAATACTGAAAATTATATAAAATAAGATTAGAAATATTAACACTTAAAATTTGATCAAATAAGTTTTTTAAAAAATATATTTCAGAAATCTATCATTTGGATAAAATAATAATTTAATAAAACAATTAATCTCGAATACTTTCTTCATTTATAGCATTTCTATCTCTGAGAGCATATTTGGATATTTTATTTAAAAAATTGGATTTTGTTTTAT
>JABFPR010000344.1:0-10158 GCA_022817345.1 Neoscelio sp. ZL-2020
AAATGGCTTGTTGCGTCACTCCTAATTATCCTGCCAATTTTTCTTGCGTTTGACACGAGTCTTCATGATGTAATGCCTCCAATTTTGCATCTTCGAGAACCTCTCTCTTCCACTGCCATGCCGGTCTCGATGTCAAAATCACCGTTCTTGAAGCGTTGAAACCACTCACGACACGTTCTTTCACTAATAGCGGTCTCGCCAAGTATTTGAGAGCATTCGATGAGCCTCATCCGCAGATTTCTTCATATTGAAGCAGAAAATTAAAACCTCCCGCAAATGACGAGAATTTGGCTCGTAAACTGACATTTTCAATCGAGAATAACTTTACGATGCAGATACAAATCGACTAATGTTTATGTTGACAAATGCCCAAGCTTATTGTATGACGTATAAATTTGTTCATTTCATCTATTGGAAAACGGCGGAAGCAAAGTTGTACACCTAATATATTTCTATATATTCCTAAAATGAACGAAAAATGTGTCTCGTTTGATGCAAAGTCAACCTAAAGATGATAATTACCATCAAGGATAGCGACATTTATATTTCACGATACATTTTATATTATATTGGGTTGGCAAATAAGATCGTTCTGTTTTTAAGGATGAAAGAAAAAACAATTATTTTGGTACATTTGATGTATTTCGATCAATTACATACTGACCATTGTTATTTACAACCTTTTCCCATCTTTCTACCAACTTCATAATGCCGTGTTCGGAGAACGTATCTGGTTTATTGGCAAAAAACTGCTCCAGGTGCGTTTATACAGCCTCCTGATTGGCGAAGGTTTTCCCGTTCGAGGAATTCTGTAACGATCGGAACAAGTGATAGTCTGTAGGCGCCAGGTCCAATGAATATGGGGGGTCATATATTATTATATTTTTACATAATATAATAAAGCATACATTTTATAATTTATGTTAAGAAGATATTATAATTATTTAATTTCAATCAGAATCATTAATTTATATTCAAAATTCAATTAATTATGTCAACTCTATGATAATTAATATTTTGCAAATGTGATATAACAGAATTTAATAGAAAATAAATTTTAAATTGAGAATTCCAAAAAATGAATTACTCTTTCTATCGCATATCATATAATTAAGAGAAAAAATTAAAATTATATAATAACTGTAAGCTGAATTACATTGTACTTTTGTAAATATACTGTTATGTTGTAATAAAATTAATTTTATAGATATGAATAGTAATAATTACATATAATGTTTCATAATTTTATATGCAATTCGAAATATATATATTATAATATTCATAAACAATCTTCCTTGTTTCCTTAACAACCAAAGTACTTTAAGGTTACCGAATATAACATTTTTATATTAATAATTATATCAATATTAATAATAACGTGTATTCAAATTATATCTTATTAATCACAAAATTAAATATGTCCGATAAAGAGATTACGGATATAATATCAGATCCAATCAAAGATTCAAAAGATCACGAATCTATTTATTATGTGTCAAAAGATTACATCTCTGGTCCAAGCCTGTCTAAAAACGGAAATATACCTTTAAATATTCTACAATTTCAGTATCCTTTCAAATAAATTATTTGTAATAACAGGATTTTCTAAATAAAATGAAAACAGAATGTTTTCTTAAATTCCAATATAGTCATTCATTCGGATACGATTGTAAGAAGCTTTTCAATTTGTGCGTTGCCGATTCGAATACTCTTATTTTTGCCTCTGGTAACTTGATTCATTTTTTTGATATTGAGAAAAGAGAATTATCGTTCAGAAGAAGTTCCACGGGTCAAGGATTAGGTCATATAGCTGTACGTTCATAATTAATTTACATTTTTTAAATAAACTTGTGATAGTAGGTACAGAATATAAAATAGCAAGTACACGATATTATTACTATTATTCTAAAATCACTTTAAGAAAAATCCAGTTTTTAATCATTTTGCTGTGGGTGAAAATGGACGATATCCTCCAATAATTATTTATGAATGGCCTAGTATGAAAATTGTAACAGTTCTGGAAAATGGAACGTCGCAATCTTACTCTCATCTTACATACAAGTAATATAATTTCTTAACGATAGAAACACATCAATCTTCTCTAAGAAAAGAAAAATAATGAATGCAATTAATTTATATACATGTAGTATAACAGGTTTAATGTTGGCGTCTCAAGGGGGAGCGCCAGATAACTTAATTACTATCTGGGATTGGAAAAAATCAGAGATTATTATTAGATGCAAATCTCACAGTCAAGACGTTTATAACGTAATGTTTTCTCCTACTATAATTGATCATTTGACAACATGTGGACTAGGACACATTAAGTTTTGGAAAATGGCGAAAACGTTTACTGGTTTAAAATTACAAGGTGAACTTGGACGATTTGAGAAAACAGAAATTTCAGATATTATCGGTATTTATCCAATGGCTGACGAGAAGGTACTTAATAATAAAAAGTTAAATTGATAAAAATTACAACGAATAAAACTGTTAAGATATAATCATTGCATTTATAATCATATCCTTTTTATATTAAGGTCGTATCTGGTTTTGAATGGGGCAATATTTTAGTATGGGATGAAGGATTCATTAAATTTGAAGTATGTCAAGTAGATAGAAAGCCTTGTCACACAAACGTGATCACACAGTTTGAATACATAGACGGAGAATTAATATCAGTTGGTATATAGATTAGTTTTATATTTACATAATAAAAAATTCAGCTACTTTTATAATTTATCTCAAATGTATTTATAGTTGAATTATAAAAAGTAATATTTTTATATGAAGTTACATTAATCAATCATCGATTATCTTTAGGAATGGACGGATGGATTCGAATTTGGTATTACGAAACTATAGATGATGAGAATCCGTCAGATGAAAATCGCTTTGTAGAAACTGAACCGATTCATAACGTTCTTGTTAGTGAAGATAAGGATAAAGGTTCTAAAAGAAATTCTAAATTAATGAGTATTCAGAATAAAGAACCAAACAATCCAGAGAACACATTCTGGTATGCTCAAGTGAGTTCAAAAAGAAATATTAAATTAGTATTGAATTATATACATACAAACTCGGTATAGGAATTAAAGCCATGTTCGGTCTAGTAAATTTGACATATTCGTACATCTAATCAAGCCAACATTATTATCTTACAATTATATAATACTATTTTTTACAGGATGGAAATGGTGGCTTGTGGTTGGTAGATCTTAATGCATCGAATTTACAACAGTCTCCTATAAAAATTTTATCGTGTCATGCGGGATCAATTACAGATATGGATATTGCAGAATGGGGACCATTCGTAGCAACGTGTGGTAGCGACAGTCGATTACATATATATAATTATTCTACTAAAAAATTGATTCTAGCTCACACGTTTAATGAACCCATTCAAAAAATTGTATGGTTCCCTTGTAAGGTAACTTCCCAGAAGAAAAACAATCTAGTAAAATTGTAGTGCTTCTCAGATGATAATATCTAGAAGATGTTGGTTTTATGACAAATAACGCCAAGAAAACTTTTTTGAAACATTTGAAACAATTTTACACTGAGAAAAATTTATAGAAAATATTGCCGTATTTTTAAACCTTTATTACCGAACTTTTCGGTAATCTGGTGATTACCCAGGTGATTAATCTGGTAATTTTAGTTATTAATACCAAAATGTTTAGTAAAAATTATTGTTTAACATTCATACATTACATAATAATGTTTATATAAAAATATACTGTAATAAAAAATACAGTGTATCTTGATAATTATTTGTGAAACGGTGACATTAAAACATTCTCAACTCGGTATGAAATAAATAACAAAGTAAATTCGAAATAATCTAAAAACGACATTTTGGAATTATAACAAATAACAAAAATACATTATCTATAATTATCGGTTATATAACGTTGTATGTATTTAAATACATTACCTATTAATCTACAATCGCAGGCAGCTAAACTAATTTGTGACGGCAATACCTTATATAGAGTTTCTCTTAGTTATAACTCAATGAAAACGCCGTGCATTACTGTGCGTTATAAAAGTTTTGCATCTACTTCAAACTTACTTTATAATGTTACAAATTTATCAAAGAATTATATGAAAGTTATTTTATTAAAAAGTATTAATTAATATAAAAGTTATAAACAAAAATATGTTCTTAGTCTGGTTTGTTTACATTGGAGTTCTTACAACTATGCACTCTGCAAATACACAACATTAGTTCTTATAACTTTGCAAATTATTCTCAATGTACTTCTGAACGTTAGGTAATTATTTACTAAGGAGTTATTTAATAACTACAGTAGCAATTGTATCTTTTAACATTACTTCGGTAAACGTAACCGAAACTGGTCTTATTTCCTCAGTTTACTGAAAAGTTCGGTAAAAGTGATAATATTTTCCTCGATGTACCAATTTTTTGCAAATGTTGCAAAATTTTATTAAGTATTAAATATTTATATGTATCATTTTGTAAAAGTTTCTAAAACATTACAAAGTTTTGCAACATTTTCCGAAATTCTTGTAACATTTTACTATATTATGTAAATCACGTAATTGTGCAGTTTCGCAAAATTAGGCATTATATTTTTCACAACTCATTAAAAATATGAGCTTCTGCTGAAAGTTAATACTTTTACACAATGTGGTTGAACATATTTTCCACATGATCATGTTTAAAATTTAGCAAATTAGTATAATACAATTTTGTAAAATTCTTTTTTCTCCGGAAGTGATATTATATTTAAAATAAACATACTTTTACGTTTATTACGTATCATGCATGGATTGACTTTAACTGTCTTACAAAGAATTTAGTGACTATTTTCATAATTGTTTTTGATCAAAAATGATTATTTCTATGGTTGGCCAAAAATAGTTAAACAAAAAGCTTATACAATTGAAAAAAAGTTTTTATTTTTCTTTTATGCTTAAATTATAAAAATATGTAAAAATAATATATTCAAGAGCCCTTACAAATTATAAACTTTTTACATTAATAATGATAAAATTACTATGGATCAACATATTAAACATAGTAATTATAATATTAGATTGAAAGTTCAGGATGTACATTGATATGTGGATTTAATAATGGAGTCATTAGAATGTTCAGCGTTGATATTCTAACAATCAATGAAATCAATCAAACAGAAACTGATAACTACAGATTACTACAAGTGCTGAAACCTCATACAAAATCAATTACTTGTATGACCATAAATATTCCAGACAGGTGCCATTTTATTTACCAAAATTATTTATGATATAATTATATATATTATAATGAATTGACTCGATCAATATTTGTCAACATTAAATTCTAGTTTTGACAAAATTAACTCCATTGGTGTCTTACGTTATTAAAGTCTCAAAAGTTTTTAAAATATTAATATATTATTATCTTTTTACAGTTTACTCGTAACTGGTAGCGACGATAATACAATTTTCATTTTTTGCATCGAGAATACAAAAAGTTTTCCTAATTTAATTCCGATTGGATACATAAAAATACAATCATCTCCTACCACTCTAACTTGGAAGCCACAAAATGTATTATTTATTCATTATCTTGATTTACGTTTAAACAAACACTGAATAATTTTATTTATTATAAAAATAAAATTAACATTAAATAAACAATAAATACAATTTATCAATTAGTAAATGATAATTTGTGATCATTATAGGGAACGACAATTTTAATCGGATGTTCAGATGGACATTGCATTGAACTAGATTTGCCTAAAGAACGTCAAATTTATACAACTATCTCGTATGAATTACATCACTGTAAACCTAGGTTTTTTAAATTTCAATCTGTGAAATCTGCCATTCAAAGAGATTTAAAGATAGCGGAAATTAAATCACAGAAAGCAATAAAATTGGCACACGAAGCAGCAGAACTAGGAACAATGAAAATAGACAATCCTGTAATCGAAGTAGATGAAGATGAATTTTCAGGTATCACGATACACAAAAGCTCAGAATTTATATACATAGAGAAAAATAAAATATAAAAATTACTATATATTCCATTAGGCTCGAGATATACTATAAAATTGCTATTTAATATGTTAAAAATCACAGTGAAATGATAAAAGAAATCATATTCAAAAAATTATAGTTTTCCCAATTTGTAATTTATCAAATGACATTTTTTCGGCTTTCATCATATTTTGAATATTATAGAACATCCTGAAGACAATTCGGAAATTCCAAAAATATATATACCAGAAGTACCGAGCAAAATATTAATAGCACATTATGTAACTTCTGAAACAATTTGGTTGCTTATGTCAGGATTCGATGCCGGATATATTTATGAATATGTCGATCCTTGGAGCACTAATGAATTACAAAAAAAGCCTACGAGAAGTATTATGATAAACGACGCTGATTTTGAAGTTACAACAATTTTATTCTTGTTCGTATACAGAATAAATACACCTTATTTTCAAAATTCGATTTCTGTTTCTCAACAAATACATTTAATTTTTTCAGCAATATCAAGTATCTTTTCCTTGGAATGAAAAATGGAGAAATCCGAGTAGTAAAACTCAACCCAAATGATGAAACCGATTTTTCCAATTTTTGGACTTTAACCATGCACGACAACAGCAATGGGCACATTTCAACTATGAAAATCAGTTATGATAATAAAATGTTACTAACGTGTGGTCACGATGGAAATTTATTTTCATATCTTATACATGACGATGAACCTCGCCCTGCATTGGAACTATCAGTATCGAAACTAGGCAAACCTTTGGTAACTTTAAGAGATAAGTAATTACAATAATAATTGGCACTGCAATAAAATACTCAAACTTGTTAATTTTTTTCAAAGCCAACAGAAAGTGTAAAAGATATCAAAGAACCTGACCATCTTAGTTTAGAAGGAGAACTAGTTAAGGCGGAACAAGATCGAATTATGGATTTGATAAAGGAAAAGAAAAATAAAACTCTCATGACTTTACGAGATTTGACTAATGACTTTAAACAGATTAAAGAAAGGTTTTATCGAAATTATTGCAATTTTCACTTACAATTTTATTACATCATTAATGAAACAATTTTCAGGAATGAAAGCTTACCACACTCACAACGAATACCTCAGGAACAATTGGAATTGGATGAAAGAATAACAAGAAATTTGGATGATAAACTGAAAGAGGAAATAGATCTCGATGAAAAAGAACTTACGGATAAACTAGAAAAGAGTAAATTAAGGTTCCAAAAGCTTTACGATTTCTTTATAGAGCCTCTTACTTGCATACCATTTGCGGTTTGCGAGATATTGTAAGATAAAATTTACTTTAAATTTACATTTTAAATATATTTTATACATTTATATAGCAACAAAAATTGTTTTTTCAGAAACCCTGATAAAAAGGTATATTCTATTAGAGAACTAAAATTAGAAAATCATTTTTTTGAATATTACGAAGAAGTCACAAATCGTCTGAAAGAAGGAATTGAAATTGGGAGGTAACATAAAAACCAACAAATGTATTTGTTCAATTTGCTGCAAAATAACTTTTATTCTTTTGTAATTCTTTATTTAATTACAACATTATAGTAAAGCCGAAGAAATGTTTGACGAATCTGAAAGAACAGAAGGTCAAAACGAAACTGGTGAAGAATCCGACGTCTTTGATTTTTTGAAAGACCTCGGTGAATCGATGATTGAAAACAAATTTGGTAGAGAAATAAATCTAGCGTATAAAAAATATCGAGCTCGCAAAAATACATTGATAAATCGCCGAAAAAAAGTTAATATATTACACACGTATACTCGTATTTTGTTTTACTTTTCTTCGTAATAATTAACTAAAACATATTTATAGTGGGAGCAAATAAATGCAACCAAACCTGATCCAAATGCTGATATTCCAGCAGTCATAATTGCAATTGAAGATACAAAAAATGCAATGGGAGACCATCAATTAAAAACAAGTCCATATTTTATCGTTGAAACAAAACGTGATACGATTTTAAATAAATACAAGCAAATTTTAGAATGCCGAAAAAGAGTAATAGTGAATTAAATTATCCTTACTTCGACGAAACAGATAGTTATAAGATACACAACGTTTGCTGAATCATCATAAATCAACGTAATTTGTATTCATCATCAGCGGAAATCTTAAATCTATGTGTCTTATAACAATCTGTTCCGTTGGGAAATTCTATACAAATGTACTGACTTATATGAAAATATTATTATTTATGAAAACTTAACTAAAAATGTTTATAGGTTCATTGTCTTCGAGAAGATTTTAATATTAAATTAAGAGAACTTAGAACTAAAAAATTAGATTTACAAAAAGAAGTTTTAGAATTAACAGTAAAATTAAAGAAAATACATACTGAAATACCAAAATCAAAAGTAAAACCTTTACCATTTCTTCCAGTAATTAATCAAGACATTGAATTTCCGGAAAAAAATTTAGAAGTAATATCACACAAATTTATAATAAATTAGATGCTTTATAATTAATTTTAATTTATAAAAATATTATTTAGATAAAAGAAAGTAAATTAGCAGCTAAAGGAGTAAAAAATGCAGAAGAAAAAACACCTTCTTCAAGAGTCATACTAGAGCCTACAGATAAAGAATATGAAGTTAATATTTAATTTAGTACATTGATAATATTACCTACTGGATACAAGTATTAAAACACCTTATAACTTTTTTTCAATTTTGAAATTTTTATTTTATTTATTTATTTTTAGAAATAATTATTAATTATATTATATATTATTTGTTTTAGAAAAAGTTAACATCATAAAGTTAACAACATAAAATAAATATATATGTATATATATATTAAGTTATTATCTGCAATGATCATAATAAAAACACCAATTGCTTTAACACAGTACTTAACTAATTCATATTATTTCTGTCGTTGTTTTACCATAAAAACCCCATTTGGTAAAGAAAGACAAAACATGAATTTTACGTAGATTCTACACTGAAAAACATCTTGTAAGATTCTGGTATAATTGACTGTAAACAAGTATCCAGTGATAAGTACCTGAAATTTACATACGAAATTTAAAATTACTTGTTTTTTTTGCCATTAGATGATATAAAAATGTTATTAATACAGACTGGAATTTAAACAAAATAATGCAAATTGTTGTTTTTGCAAGATATGTAAACAGTTGACATCAAACGTAGTTTAAACAATCTGTGACATAACATGTATTACCAAAATTGTAAGATTTTGTCATATTAGGTAACCATTTTGCTTAATTACATATCTTCTGCAATATTCATTATATATTTTAAAAGTTTGTCTTTACACGCAAAATTATTACGACATATTCGGTAAATTTTTATGTAATTTTACAGGCTTTTTATCAATGTACTGTATATTTTCAAATCAAATTTTTATCACAAAAAATATGACAACTAAATCACAGATAATAACTAAATAATTTATTTCATATTATCAAATCAACAAGAGAAAAATTTGGTTCAATTTAAATAAACGAAGTAATTACCCTGAATTCAACTCTGTAATTAAAATGACAAAATTTGGTTACCATTAACTAAACCGTTTTTTAAGAGTGCAATGCAAACCTGTTTATAATTTTGCACATTTGCATCTCCCATGATGGTTTAGTTCGGTTTAAGGCGGCTAGACAGGATGAACATTTTTTTCTAACCAAAATATTTGTATCGACTTAACATATTCCTTAGGATGTGTATTTTCAAGATTCATTCATATAAAGTTGGCCTTGAACTTTATAATATGTTGAAAACGCGATTTAATGCAAGGGGTTCTGACGCGCTCAGAGCGTATCGGAGTGCTCGCGCCCGAACGGTGTATTATGTTATGTACCGACGAAGTAGAGGCCCTGTTAGTTATTATTCGTATTACAGAAGGCATCAGGAACAACTAAAACTATAATGTGTATAATATTTAATCCCAACCGTACTAAAGACACGACGATTCGTAAGCGGAAGCCAATTAATCGGTTTCGTGCGGAGCGTGAAACTGAGAGTATTTCGACTTCGGCGAAGAAATTGCGAATGGCTGCAGGAGACTATGAAATTCATGTGGATCAAAGTTTTGGCTATCGATTAATCGAGTTTATGTCTGTGTTCTCTGCAAGCACTCAATTGGTTGTGTG
>JABFPR010000345.1:0-10143 GCA_022817345.1 Neoscelio sp. ZL-2020
GGGGCGATGTAGAGTGGCCGGCCCGCTCTCCCGATTTGACCCCTTGTGATTTTTTTCTATGGGGTTTTTTGAAATCCCGTGTTTATGCGAACCGTCCAAGAACCCTACAAGATTCGAAGACCAACATCCAAGAAGAAATTGCCAACATAACGCCTGCTATGCTGGTAGGAGTTCTGACTAACGCCATAAATCGGTTTACTCAGTGTATGGAAAATGGGGGATGTTACCTACCTGCTTTGTTCTTCAAAATTAAGTAAAACAAAACTTTATGTATGTGCCTACGTTATAAAAAACAAATAAAAGTTTTCTGATTCATACAATAGGTTTTCATAAGTTTTGAAAAAAGGAAGTTACGCTGCCACACCCTGTATATCGGTAGCCTTAAATATTACTTCGAATAAGTCCGAAAAACGGTGGAAAATTTGCGAAATACTTTTAAGAGGAAGTATACAATTAAATCTTTTATCGATAAACAATCTAATATTTATTATTAAATGTATCCTATAAGTCGTCAAAATACATTTGTCAAGGACACGAAACAAATCGCTTCCGCCTAATTGAGTTAATAATAAGTCCTGCACAAATATATAAGACGTTTCAATTTAAGAACATTTTGCATATCGACAGAAACGGATTCCTATCGACGCGAGAAATATGAAGATTTTCATTTTTCTATTTGGCCTGTGCCTCGTAACGGTGAGAGTACACGTTTATTAGATATTCCTCTCTTTATTTAGTGACAGATGTTAAAGAAATGTCAAAAATTTCTTTTTGACATTTCTTTAATTTTATATATTTGTTTACTGGAACGCTCCCTTGAACCATATTATATGTTGCGAGGAAAAATGAGTTAATCGAAATTCACGTTGTTTTAGGCTGCAGTTTGCGACGATTCTTCAGACGACGATTTTTCAGCGGATTTTAAACGATTCTTCAGACGACGATTCTTCAGGCGCAGTGAAGCAAGCTCCTAGTGTTTTTATTAAAAAACTATATAACGTGAGCATTTTAGAACAATTAATGATTATAATCCTGATGGAAATATATTTGTATAAATTCTGAAATTGGTCGGGTCAATTCAGTTTAGTTTGTTTAGTTTCTTAACTGTGTCGAACTAATAAAATTTATATTTTCTAAATAATTTTTTTTTTAAATTCGATAATGTTAAAAGCAGTCGGAAAATAATTTTCCCGAAAAGATACACGAAGTACACGTTTCAGAAATATTTCATCAATTTATACGTACAATTTTCACGATATGTTTATTATAAGAATAAAAATTAACTAGTTACAGCCTATACAAATAAATGAAATTTAGTTCGACAATTTGACGAACTGATTAAAAAAATTGATTATATTTATGATATATTTACCATTACCGAGGAAAAATACAACTTTACATTGACAGAAGAAAGTGAAATATGGGGAGCCATGTTGGTAAATTATTATCGTCTAATGAATGTAATTGACGATTTTGAGAAAGATAGACCTCGGATAGATGCTATTAACGGGAAACTGGATATGGTAAGTATTATCTAATAGAATGTACTTAAACAAAATTTGCAACAAAATTATTTGTCGTAAAATGTTATCGTAAAAGTGTTGTTTTTTCTGGTTAAAAATTACAAATGGCACCGATTTCTAAATATACAACATTGTACGCTTGAATTATTAAACTATTAAAAAGTGTAAATATTATTATTTAAATATATATTAAATAATTAAAATATTTAACTATTGAAACATTGAAATATTAAAATACTAAACTGTTGAAACAGTGAAATATTGAAATACTAAACTATTTAAATACTGAACTATTGAGATATTGAACTATAGAAATATTGAACTATTGAAATAATGTAATATTGAACTATTGAAGTATTGTAATATTGAACTATTGAAATATTGTAATATTAAACTATTGAAATATTGTAATATTGAACTATTAAAATAATGTAATATTAAACTATTGAAATATTGAACTATTGAGATACTGGACTATTGAAATATTGTAATATATAACTATTGAAATATTGTAATATTGAAATATTGTAATATTGAACTATTGGAATATTTAACTATTAAATTACTAAACTATAGAAATAATTAATTAAAACATATTTTTTACAGTTTAAGGATTATGACTTTTCCTCGGGATTAATGAATGAAGAAAATATACAAATATATTTCAATTTAAAAACATGTTTATCATATAATATGGTTAGAATGTATAATACAGGGATGTTTGATGGCGCTATATCGAACGATTTAATGATAAACTTGGAACGAATGAAAAAGTTTAATTGTAATGCTACGATACAAGAGGAAAGAACGTGCGCTGAACAAGTAAGTTATACCAATCAAATTATCTATTTTGCGAGAAAAAATCATTTTAATGATATCCGAGTGTAAGAAATCCTATTCAACCCCATTGAAATCCCTATCGAGCCTATTGAAACCTGCCAAACAAATCAAAATCGAGCCTATTGAATCCGCTGCAATGTTTCTATTGAAACCTATTCCCAATAGAGGGAAATTCGCTATCATCCAACCTTGAAAAAAAGGTGCATAAATGACTATATATATTCCCATGAATTTTACACACAAAATTTAAATTACAATTTCAAAATAAAATTCATAATGCATAATACACGAGTCCACGTATGGTCATATATGAATCCATGAATTTCTTCAGGAATGATCATTTCTCCAGGAATATTATGGGAATATTATTATACATATGATCATAGATGATTATTTACGAAAAAGATTTCATAAATTATGAATTGTGATAATTAATAACTATAAATTTCAACAATAATGACCATTGTGGACCATTAATGGTCTTTAATTAAAATGAATTAACAACCATAAAATGATTATTATTGCATCATTGAGAGGATGTCCAACCTACTTTGTGCTCTACTTTATTAACATTAGGGTCTTTTTAAAGAATATTAATATATTCGATAAGTAATCATTTCAAAGAGTTACCGTTCGATTCTTTAGTTATGGGAACATGTAAATAAATATTGAAACATATTTTATCATTTATGTATCATCATCAAATATATTCTAATAAATATTTACATTCTCCCATAACTATAGAATCAAATGGTACTCTGAAATGATTACTTATGTTATATATTAATATACTTTAAAAAGACACTAATTCGTATAATACTTTAAAGACACCATGATTTTTAATGTGATCAATGAAAAAACTCCCTTTTAATCCTCGTGAAATTCAAACAAATTAATGGATTTAAAGGTGAATGGTCATCAATTATTGGTCATAAAAGAAATAATTAATGTTATTAAAAACCATTAAAAACAATTAATCAATTTCCATGAGTCATTATTCCCAAACAATGATTATTTTTGTCGCATCCACATTATTTATCCGTAACTTTATTGGAAAAATTATTCTTTTACAGTTCGTAGACCATTTTGGAAATATGAAAGATAGTTCAGATATTATAATCATTGACTGCATTATGAAAGAACTAGAATCTAAAATAGATGACATATGGAAATGTTACGACTCGTTTGAGAAATCTACAAAATTGCTAAGAATAGTAGGTTCAGAAGTAAAAAAAAGAAAGTAAGGTAGATAGGATCATGAAAATATCTTGAATAAAATTGAATTCATTATAAAAAGTGTATTTTCGATATTCCTGATGTGAGGTTTTTGGTGATGGAGTAATTAAATAAAAATATATTTATAATGTCGATATTCTGAATTATTTATGAAATGTTATATTACCTCTAAATATTCCTCTTGGAAAACAAATGTGCGTTTAACAGAAAACATTTTAATTAAATTAAGTATTGATCATATTTGTCTGTTGTTTGATATTATATGGAAGTGATATGGAAGTGATCTGCCCATCTCAAGGAATATATAATTCCTCTAGTCGCCTTCGCTATATGTGGCCGTGCGTTGTCGTACAGCAGAATCACTTGCCTAGATTTTTGTGTTTTTCTAACACGCTTTACACGTTTTCAACTTTATCAGTTCAACTTTATGAAGGTGAAATCATTCAACTAACGACGGTCTATAGAAGTGTAAAGGCAAGGCATTTGCGCCTTCGTTCGACAGTCATCCATCCTAGTTCCCTTCTACGGGATGTTATATGATCGCTTCTACGTAGGCGGAATATAAATCGTATGCACTCGTTAACAGTTACTTAGAAGAGATTGCCCAATTCGCTAGAGTTGCCCAAGAATACTACGGAACAGTAGTTAAGGTGAGAAAAGATCAACGTTGATTCTATGTGTTTTCTCAGGATCTGTGTAATCATATTACGAATGGTTCGAGGCTGCTGCGGGGATTCGTATATTTTGTTGAAGTTATTAATACGATCTCGCCGACTCAAGAGTTTGTCGAGAAAGTCGCATCAAGGTTGCAAGCTGAAGAGACAAAAGGTAAAGGAACACCCCTGACGATGACTGGTACCAGATTACAAAAGGTTATGGCATTTAAATATCTTGCGGCTTATTCAACTCCCTTAACCAACTCCCTTCGGATTATCACTTATTTCTGAATTTATCGACTCAAAACAGCTTTTCCCAAGAGGGGATTCTGCTAATTGTCTGATGGATGGAATAAACGTATACAACACGATAAGGATTATTTTGAAGATTGAGATGTATTTCAGTTTCTAATAATTAAAGGTTGACTTCTTAGAAAAGCACCAAATTAATTTGTACGTATAATGCTCATCGTGGGACATTTGATTCAATTTGGAGTTGTCACATCGCTGGGGCGTCTACTGCGATGCTCGTCATTCGTGCTTGTCCAGCTGCGTTTAAACTCAGAGACCCAGTAGTTTACGGTCTTTAATGAAGGAAAAGAGTCACTGAGAACATTGTCTCTCTGCATGCGATCTTCTAAATAATGAAACTAAATGGTCCAATACTGATTTCGATCATAGGATTGCCATCTCTTTGCCATTTACCTTACTTTTCAAACGACCCTCGTATATTGAGAAAGGAATCAGGATCTGATACTCCGTGCCGATTTTACTTAATTTAAATAGGTTTTGCTTAAGTAAACTATCGGAAGAGGACTAGAATCTAGTTTTAATATTCAATCTTATAAAATATTGCAATTGTGTAATTGAAAACTTATCATTAACATTCTAAATGTCAATAAAAAGTAATTTTTTTTAAATAGATAAAAAATTGTTTTCTGCAAAAATGAAAAACTGACTTAATCAATTTATAAACTAAACGCTTCATATGTAGCTAAATGAAACCTCCAAAGCTGTCATCATTAACTCAAAATGACCGACTAAAAATATTTTATATTTTATTCAGACCATCAACAATTATTAATGATATTATGTGATCATTTTTCATAAATTACTATTCATTATTAGTTTCGACCATTAATAATATGCCTGTCATGATTTTACAAACCATTTTTCATTAGTTATCTTTCTAGATAACACTTTTTACTTTAATCATTTATAAAGTTATTTTTTACATATTCATTAATAATGCATTGATGTAATTAATCATTTAATTTATTTTAAGTTTCTTCATGTTTTTGAAATTTAGCTAATACAAAAGAATTGAATGTAATATCGTAATTTTACAATAAAGTTCATAACGACAAGGAAATATTTTGATTCAACGCTCCCTTGGAATTCTCTTAGGATCACAAAATTCAACAATTTAAATTTTACAATAAAACCTTGTAAGGGGTTTCATCACCTCTGAGACCCGAGACTGATTCCCAGCAACCAAAAGTGTATTGACACAAATTAAACGAAAACAAAATTTATAATCCACCTTGAATATCGTTATTGAATTTGTGAATATAGAACAAATGGTATTATCACATATTTTTCAGTTTGCAACATCTCTTCGGCGTTAATAACGACGTTGATATATTTTACATTAAATGGTTTTTAATATTTAGGGATTATTTTAAATAATCCAGGAGTCTGGATTTTACGCAGGCGCCTTTTAATTCAAACACAGTTTACAATGCAACGTCAAAGGTTACGAGACAATTTCGTACAATTCTTCAAACATATATTATTGCATCACTGTACAAATTTGAAGACCCTTGAACTCCTATGGTATAGTTGCATATTTGACTTCGCTTTGGTAACTTTTGGTTCCGACGTTGTTGTTATGTACACTTTCGTGATAAATATAATGATCCTATGGGTTGGAAAATCAAACAACGTGCAAACTCTCATCTTCAATCTGCATTTGCCGTTGCTGGAAGATCCGTTTTTTATTTTTAACGAGTGCACAAATTTAAAAACCATTAATTTCTGCAAGGATGGTTGTAAAGAAGACTTTTTTCTATTCAATCCTATTCAACCCAATACAAGTACTCCACTAAAACCTATTTTCAATATAAGAGAAAGCTCTCTTATTTAATTGGATTCAATAGGAATTTTGAATCGGCTTGTCGACAATATGACACTATGATTTGAAAACTTGTTTTCGGTATTCGTATTCTTCAACCACCATTCTGAAACAAATTCATTAAAAACTATGAGAAAAGTCTCAAAAAAAGTCTGAAAAGTTCCAAATCAATAGCAATTGACAACTCGCACTGCCCGATTGGATGCGTCTCTGCAATAGTCTGAAAAAGTCTATAAATAAGTCTGAAACACAATTAATATTATAGGAATTTTAAGACTTTCGCAGAGAAATTGTACGTAGTTGATAAAATGGCTGAGAATGTCTGAAAACCTACGATAATACATATAATTGTCAGTATTTATCAGACGTTCTTTAGAGTTTTTCCAAACTATTTTAGACTTTTTAGACACTCGCCCGATTCGACGTGTCTCTAAAAAGTCTGAAATGGTTATTGATTTGGAATTTTTCAGACTTGTGTCAGATTTCTCAGACTTCTTTCGGACTTTTTTAGATTATTTTTTCAGTTTTTCAACGAAATTTGTTCACAAAGGGATATAATACAAAGTTAATGTTAGAGTTGTGGAATGAATATCAGCTTTTTCAGCAAAACTATAGTTGAATGAGGTCGCTCTTCGTTGCACATTTTACGGCAATACATGGAAAAAACTACCCTTAGTCGTAGATTCAGCAGTGCAGCAAGTCTAATCGTAGCAACTACGAGGGTTGCCTTTTATATTTCGGGAATGGACGATCCTAGTGCTGTAAATAAGTTAAATTAAATGGAAGAATGGAAGATTCTAGTGCTGTTAAATAAGGGAAACCTACGGGTACTATAACCATATATATGAATTCATTTCATGAATTATTTCATTAGAATAAGACAAATTTATTAATTTATTTATAATACGTACGAACCATGTGAGAAAGAGAAATAAAAAGTCGTCTACATTTAATTTTTTTCTATTTATGTAACTTTGAAAAACTATTTTCAATATGGGAATTTAATTAATTAATGATTAATTAATAAAGAAACTTTCCGCTCGTGGAAATGATTCTCTGAAATTCTATTTAAAAAAAGATTTGAAATAAGCTCTGACAGTTCTGAAAAAGTCTGCAAATTTTTCTGAAAAATGATCTTAAAAACCCTGAAAAGTCTCAATATTAACAAATCTTCAGAGTTTTTCAGACTTTGTCATAATTTCTTATAATTCAATTAAGTGAAATTTCTGCAAAACTTTGAAAATGCGTGTGATAGCTTTTATTTATGATCAGACTATTTCAGAGATTGTGAAAATGTATATTAATACTGATAAGTTTTTCTCAGTTTTTCTGAGTTTCTAAGAATGTTGCACTTTTTTCTTTTTACTTCCCATTAAATAAAATGTTGCAATTTTTCTAAGAATAGAAAAGTGCGAAAAGTCTGATAAAATCTTAAGAATTAACAATGTCTTAAAATTGAGAAAATTTGTTAACATTTTTCAGAATATTTCTCAGACTTTTTCAAAGTCGTTTTAAGAGATTTCAAAGGATTTTCAAGAATTATTTCCACAAAGGGAATAGTCTTAATTAGTTTTTTTTTCAAAATACAAATTTTGTTTCATAAATTGTATAATTAAGTGAAAGCTATATTTCTTCTTTGTTAATTTTAGTAAAATATTGTTGAGTTTGTATTTTATATGAAATTATAACAAAATACAAATTCAATTTTAATATGCTCGAAAATAGGAAACTTATTAAACTCTAAAAATACAGAAAAAAATGTTTATTCATCGTTTACCAAAATGTTTATCACGAATAAATTGTAAAATTAGTGTTAAAAATAAAAAGAGGAATGTTTAAATAAATAGTGCCTAATGACTTTCTGATAAAATTCCATGCAATTAAAAATTTTACTGATTCAACTTCAGTAATTTCTTATTATGATTACGTATTCTGACATGTTTGATCTACAAGTTTATTCAACAACCTCATGAAACGTTTTCACGATTGATTCTTATGTCATGTATATAAAATATTGAAATTACATTGTCTAATGAGAAATTACTAATTTTAATTTGGAACATCCAGAATCCATTTCGAAACGACCGACCGACATGTTGCACGACCGCATCTTGCAAATTCCCCTGCGTGATAACCCCTCCACAGTATTATCTACACTCTTAAATTATCATGAACTCTTTTCTTTTTTATAAAACGCGTAAACTAAAAGAATTTCACAAATTACAAATGTGCTAATCTTTTTATAATACGTGTTAATAAAACACACCTGCCATAAATTTTACCTATTTATTAATTATGGTCTAATAAATCAAGGTCTACGTGAAAACATGCTTACAAAATTAATTTGTTTGTATCATTTGTTTTGATAAAAAATGATTAGAATGCGGATACTGATTTTATGATAACATTTGATTCTTTGAAACTTTCTATTTGTTATATTTGTTTGTTATAGACTAATAGTAATTAAGTACAAATTAGCATCCTGTAGTATTTTTCCACCTTAAACCGAACGACATTATGCATTTTTGCTATCATTTAAATTTTACAGTGGTTATATACAAATAATTTTTTAAATAATATATATTACCTTAATACACCAGGCAAGACAAGTTCCATGCACGATTATGTTCATGATTTTATGCATGATTATATACGATAATTCATAATTATTCATTGAAAATGAACATGTAAATTTGGTGAGTACTCATGCATGGTTAAGTATGGACATATATAAATATACATGATCATGTATGATTATACATGAACAAGTAAGATCATGCATGTTCATGTACCTGATCATGGAACATTTTTCTCGAGACCTTTTACAATTACAATTTGTAATTTGTTATTACGAATTTGTAGCAAAAATCTGAAAAATTTCGTTAAATGCATTAAAAATGTTTTGTAAAATTGTCAAAATTGAAACATTTCTCAATATAATTGAAAAAAAACTATGAAAAAGAGCGAATAAATTATGAATGGTTATGTTGGTTTCTCCGGATGGCTGTATATGCTGCATCACCTTCCGAATTAGTTCATCGATCGCCTTTAGTCGAAATAATATTTTGTATTAGACGTATTAGAAGTGTCATTCCCCTGAACACACAAGTTGTTGATTACCAGTATTACAATTTTGAGGTTTGATCAAATTTTATTTTACACTCGACTCCGGAAACTCTCCATCTACTGTGCACTAATATGGCGCCCGAAGCTCGACTCTGATTGGTTAGGTGACAATGTGGTTAAATTCCACTATTTCTCATTTTCATAGCATTTATATATGAAATGTCAACATATAGCAGTGCATTTTTAAGTACTGGGGCCGTATTCAGAGATTGGAAAAAAAGCTGTGAAATGTACAAACTGGCAACATCGCATATAATGATTGAGCGAGTTATCTCTCTATAAGAAATGATGGTTGAAAATTGTAAATAATATAATTTAAATAATTAAACATTAAATTTCAATCGATACATTAAACGACACATTTGCATTCGCAAAAACGCGTTCGATTTAAACAACACACAATTCTATGCGATGTTGCCAGTTTGTTCATCTCACTGAAAATCATTTCACAGCTTTTTTTTCAATCTCTGAAAACCAAGCAAGATGGTGAAAAATGTTTTAGACAAAAGTTGTCAGATTACGAGCGGGATACCTTGATATCATTTTTCAAGATCGAAAAATGAAGGATTTTTTAAACGGAAACCCATACAATTAACAATTCAGCCAATATTGACCTGACTATTCGAAT